>VXCM01002975.1:0-62137 GCA_014773175.1 Lucifuga dentata | reverse complement strand
CAAAAGTTTGCTGAGTTGACTCGGAGCTCTCGACAGTGCAGCCATCTTACAGCGCAACCGGAAGTCCATAGCCATAGACAGTCAGGGTGAGAAGCTTAATGGAGAGGCAAGCACCTTCCTTGTCCTCCTTGACATCCTGTCATGAAGTTTGCTGTCATAATCTAACTATAAAACCAGAAAACTCTGTCTGTCCGTCTGTCTGTCCATCCGTCTGACTGTGGTACCAATATCTTGAGAACCTGGCACTGTATGAAGTTGAAATTTGTCAGGTATAATGCTCAGGACTGAAGGACATGCAGTGTCCCATGAGGAGTTGTTTGGATGAGCAGTTCTTGAATTGAGCTGTGCCGATAAAAAGTAGTCTGCGTGGGGCAGGATACGTTCCAGGCAGGGCAGCATATGTTCCACTCCATGGGCACTAATGGCAGGCTGTGGTGCACACCACAAAGTCCAGCCTGGTCCAAACAGGCATGTTTTATGGGCACTGCACTAGCCTAACTATAAAGACAGAAACTCTGTCTGTCTGTCTGTCTGTCCGTGGCAACAATATCTCCAGAACCCGGCACTGGATGAAGTTGAATTTGGCAGTTTCATTGCTCAGGACCCAAGGAAGTGCTGTGTCACGTGCAAAGTTGTTTGGATGAGCGGTTCTCAAATTGAGCTGTGCCAGTAAAAAGTAGTCCACGCGGCANAAGTTGTTTGGATGAGCGGTTCTCAAATTGAGCTGTGCCAGTAAAAAGTAGTCCACGCGGCAGGATACGTCCGGGCGTGGCAGCAGGATATGCTTCAGGCACGGCAGCATATGCTCCAGTCCAGTGCCGCGGTCTCAGCACAACCCAGTACAGCAAACAAAGCTAGCTCATGAGGATGTGCAAAACAAAATTATGGCAGGCTGTGGCACACACCATAAAGTCTGGCACATTCCGAACAGGAAAGTTTTGAACAGGTACTGCACCAGTCCTCAGAAAACACAGATTGCTCCTGTAAAACAATCTGCAGGAGCACTGGATAACTCTGCAGTCTAACACTCCCACCTCCCTCCCACACACACACACACACACACACACACACACACACACACACACACACANCACACACACAAACACACACACACACACACACTGAAAAAAAAGTCTCTCTAACCTCCTCCCTAAAAAGCTCCCAGGAAGCTAATTCTCAAGTGGAACATTTTTTTTGTATGTAAGAGAACACTTCCCCAACTATTGCCCATTACTCCCTGCATGAATTGACAGGGCTAATGAGGAAATTAAGCTTTTATTAATTCACCCAGAGGACAAGATGAGGCAGAAGCAGGGTAGGAGAGGCGAGGACTCCATCTTTGATTTAAAGGTTAATTTGGAGAGGAGTGTAGCGGGAGCACAGAGAGTGGTCCTGACAATATTTTGATGCTCCTGGATCCGGGCCAGCTGTCCCACTATGGGTGCAACTCTGGCAAACGAAGGAGCGAGAGACAGAAAGAGGAAGATGGAGTGGCGGCCAAATTTGGGTCAATCCTGGGAACCATGCGGAGGCAATTAGGAGCATTGGCTTCATCAGTAATGCCACTGGCTACATCCTGCGGAAGCAAAGATGAGATCTTTGAGCTCCGTGCATACTGGGTAAAGAAACATCAGTGACTCAACACTTGACTTTGACAAGGTCATGCTTGAAGAGCAGCAGGTAGACTGGCATGGTGCTTATGACCTTACACCGCCGTGCTGGTGACCTTGCTATGCTCACCACTGCTTCACACAGAATTGTTTCCTAAACTCTCCACATTTCTTCAAGTCACTAAGCTGTCTGTAAACTAATAGGAAATGGACTGTCTAGACTCAATATTTGAGATTAAGGGCATTTTCACGTTGAGCATTTGTTTCAGAACCTGGAGCGTAAAGTGAAGCAACACGTGGTTTTCCACACGTTATCATGAAATCAAAGCTTCTGCTGTATACATATTATATATATACGCTGTATATATATTACTGTATCTATAGTTTCTTTATATGCCCCAAATGATGACTATGACTACGAAGCATCCAAAGTCCATCTTTGTTCCATTTTATTTAGTTGTTCTGACCTTTGCGGCTGGATTTTAGTTCAATTGGATATTTTCCTGCATGAAACTAAACCAGATCAAGTGGCAAATGCAACATCATAAAATTTAGTCTCTGATTCAGACCACAGCAAACAGATTACAAACTACTGAAAATGCCCTTAATGGGGTGTCTGTCTTATTTATATCATTAAAATAAAATTCACCTCAATAATTTTTGATGTCAAATGTATTTTTTTGTGACTGTGCTATTTATTGTAATAGATACATCGCTGTAAGTTGTTTAATTACACAGCGTCCACTTATATTGTTTGAGCTGATTGAATGTGTTTTAATGAAACTCTTATACCTTGATATTTATCACGCAAAATGGCAATGTGTATAATTAAGCTTATGATCTATGAGTGGAAAAAGAAACATCACTGGAATAAGAAATAAGACATCCTGCAACGCTTGAAACATTTGTTTTTTGTTTTGTTCTTTTGGCAAGAAAACAAAAGGGAGCAAGAAATGCATTTTTGTACAGTGAAAATGTTGTTTGAATGCTTAATTTTACTCTTATTCCCTGACCAAAGTCTTTGCTGTTGAAGTAATTGTTAGTCTCCCATATTTCCCTTTGTTTTACAGGAAAAAATTAAACATACTACAAGATATAGAGGTTTGTTTCAAGGTATTTAACAAATATACTACAACCACAGGCTACTGACAGGTTTTTGTAACCTGATGAAGTGACTTCAAGCCTGCAGTCTGTTTGCTGTGATCCAAAGCATCAAAAGAACCGGTATTTTTGTGAATGAATTGTCTTTTTTCATTCACTTGTATTATTTAGCATCAATACAGAGAGATCTCCACGACATCATGGAGGACACTTTTCTAGATATTACACAGCACCGTCCTCAGCTGCAAATGTTTCCATTCATGAAACATTTGCTTTCCTCAATAGTTACACATTTACGTAGTTTTCAGAAGCTAGTGGTATTTTTTCACATTTCAATGTTATTTTAAGCAGATTTTGACATTCAACTGATTCCACAGATTGCATTATTAACTTGCCAAATATAAAAGCTAAAATCTTATGAAAGTTCACCTTTGAGTTCACAAATTAAAATTGAATTTTCTCCTCAGGTTCTCTAATTTTGAACCAACAACAGTAAGCTTTAATCATTTTGATTTGCTTGAGCATTTCTAAGTCTTCACGCTTGGATCCCCTACAGGAAAAAAGAAAAAAAAAGAAAAGAAATTATGCTCATAATTTATTATAATTCATGTTATTACACCTTGTTAAATAGTAACAGTTCATATTTTTGCACCTTGTTAAATAATTCACATATACATATCAAACTCTCAATCTAAGCCGTATAGCTGTTTTTAATTGGGCCTTGTGAATCTTCCATTAAAGAGCAATAGGAACAGGCCAGGGGTGATGCCGCCTGATTTATGGGACACCTTCATCTAGATCGGGACATCAACAGGATTGCACTATTATTCTCTGCTGAAGAGGAAGCATATGAGAATACTAACACTCATCTGAATACCATTATCATGTAAATCTTACCACCATTTAAAGGGATGTTCCCCCAATGAATACAGCATTGTCAATAATTGGATATTGGAATTACTCCATGTTTTTGCACGAGATAAAAGAATAACAGAATGTGGGGTTTGTTTTAGCCATTAAAACATTAAAAACATTTATTATTTTACAGGTTTGCACAATCATTTTAGTGTAATGCAGTAGATCATGACTCAGAGCAGATAAAAATGTATTGTTTTCTCTCAGGTTTGGTTTGTTGTCAACCTACAGGACAATACATTTGGATACAGTGTATTTCTGCTCAGATGATACATTATAATGATTGAAATAATTGTGACGTTCATTATGGCAGCTGGTCCAAACAAGAGCCAAACAACTCCTGCACAAGCAAATAGCTCATGAATAACAGACAAGTATGTTTGGGTTGTGGCGTATGTGATGTTTTGATCTAATTATTGTGACTCGTCTACCTCTGCCAGTCCTCAAAGGCCATAACCATCAAATCTGTAGCATCAAGTCAAATGAGTCGTTGATGCTTACTGAATTAGTTTTGTGCTAGTTGTGTCTGTTTAGTCTGTTGTGATGCTGTCCAGCTTAATGTAATAGCAATTTGGTTTAGTAGGTCAGCATGTCCCACTTCTACTGATTGTGACTACTTCAGATTGAGATCAGGCTGTGATTACAGTGTGTGCCAAGCATTTTCAAGGCCGATAACACTCATTCAGATGAGACTCTGGCTTTTGATCTCATTCATGCCAAGTCAAAATGAGATACAGAATCTATCTGAAAAATGTAGGAACTTTCACAAATTATGTGGCTGTCAAATCTGTGCCTATAGTCTCTGTAGTCCATTAAAGCGTAATCATTTTGGCAGGAAGAACTGTTCCGCTCAGACAGCTTGCTCCACAGTGCCTACACATACCAGGCAGTGTGCATTACTAACAATGTGGCTCAGACCAGTTACCAGTCTGTTAACCTGGCTGGTAGCTTGAATCCATGAATCACATCCACCTACATAAAGCAAGCGTTTCTGCTTGGCTGACAGCTGTGCAAACACAACAAGCATTTCCTGTAGGCTAGAATCTATGACTACTTTCATAATGTACTGAGGAAAGTCAAAACAATGTACTCACATTACTTCAAGTGAAGTCAACTTTATTTTCAGGACACACAGAGGAGTTAAATATTGTTTCTCCTGAACCATGATGCAACATATAAGACAGGCACCAACATTTCCTGCTCCTTTTGTTACTGCTATACTACTTCTAATTATTCTACTACTACTACTACTACTACTGCTGCTGCTGCTGCTACTACTACTACCACTGCTGCTGCTACTATTACAGACAGTGGACCACTTGACATTTTACACATGACAAGATACTTCTGCTTAGAAAATATTATTAGCAAGATTGTTTCCTAATCATAATAAGCAAATTATGTGGCATTACTTGAGAAGCCATTACTAAATAGTTTTATTTATATATTTATTTATTTTTGCCATGCTTGTCAAATATTAAATGTATTAAAAATTCATCCAAATTACCAGTAATTAAAATTCTAATCAGACATGTAAGGAATATATGTGAAACATTTGTCATATTAGTCTGATGCTTAATACATGCAGCATGCATTAACTGCTGTAAACATACTTCCAACATATAGTTTCAGATCAATTTTAAATGTGGGATTTTTGTGACTTTTTTTAATATAACAGGACAGTTGGAAAACACAGTCTTGAATGTTACATTTGATATGACTCCTGTAAATTGCAGTCACAATGATAACAACATAAAAATGAAGTTATTCATTACAAAAAGTAAAAGTAAATAATAAAATGAAAATAATGATACAAATGAAGTTATTATTAGTGTACGTAGACAGATGCTATTAATTTATCCCATTGTTTACACCATTTTTGCAAATGGAAAACTACAAAGTATAGAGCAAAATCTTATGAAATTATGCCATTTCCTCCATTAATAGCCTCATCTGTTGCAAATCTTCACTCATCTATCTAGATTCATACACATAAAAGGTAGCATTTTCTCTGTTTAAACATCCATTCATTCCTAAATTGTTCCTTAAAAGAGGAGATTTTGACCACTGAGAAGTTTACAGTTCCTCATTGTTTCTTACTTTCCCGTTGGTCTGCTGTGGTTGAATACTGCCATCCAAAGATTGTCTGAAAGCAGATTCTATTGTGTTTAGGCTGGCAGACTTGATCAAAATCTTCTTTTGTCAAGGAAGATCAAGAGGCTGTAATTGGAGTGAAAGTGAACTAATTGAGTAAAAAAGATTTCAAAGGAGAAATCTACTGCAACGTCTTGATTCCTTGTGTTTATTGCATGAAGTAAATAAGAGAGTGGAATACTAGCAATGCCACTGACATATCAATGTCTCCATATCAGCCGTTAGAATGACTTTATTCACCGTCAGTTACTCACTTTTATTCATTCAAGGACACAGATTGTTTATAGCTGTGAAAGCTGCATTCATTCCTCTTTACATTATTAGACACAGATGTGAGTCATATGACTTTGGGTCACACCTCTGCAAAAGAACACAAGCTCTTGTAGGTGACCCTGCTGTCAGCCAGTGTGCAGCTTAATTATGACAGTTGGTTTGGTGGATATGACAACACTTTGTCCTGCTGGCATCGCTGTTTCCACTGAAACAAAGAGTAGGTCGGAGTGCCAGGATGTGCACTGAAAGCCTGTGCCATCCACTCTCCTTCTTTCCATCCAATCATTCACCCAAGGGAGTGATTGACAGAGGCTTTACCGAGACAATCTCCCGCAGAATCCACCTCTTTCTCTCTCAGCCTCAAAAAGTCTTGAGTAGTTCCAAACAAGCTTGAGTGGTGTTTTTCTTTTTTCTGAAAGGTATTTGCATTCTGGGCCAGCATTTGTTTGTGCTTTGTGGCTCTCTGCACAGAGGCCTCAGCCAGGATGTCAGAATTTCAAAGCTCTTGCCTCGATTTCTGGAGACAGTGTTTGCCATTATCTTATTCATAGTACTGAGGTCTGATGATTCCAAGATTTTGATGAGCATCAGACACAATATCCATGCAGAAATTGGACATTAACCATGATAGAAAGCTGTA
The DNA here is from genome assembly GCA_014773175.1 of Lucifuga dentata. Classification (NCBI taxonomy): domain Eukaryota; kingdom Metazoa; phylum Chordata; class Actinopteri; order Ophidiiformes; family Bythitidae; genus Lucifuga; species Lucifuga dentata. The sequence continues at coordinate 55,444 of VXCM01002975.1, read as the reverse complement.
ACAGAAGGTTCTGTTATCAGTTTGGTCCAAAACAAAATGCACGAAGTCCCAGTTAAAAGTCTGAATCCCAAATGGTGGTTAATGCATCCATAAACACCAAAGCTTGGCATCCAAATACTTGCACATGATGGAATATTTCTCTCAAAGCCAGGGAAAAACAACTTGTACTCATTTGTTTTCCCGTCAATTTAGGATCTTCAAACATTCATAACCTCCATTTGTGATTCAGAGTGATTTGAATCCATCAAAATCTGACAGAATAACACGTTCTTGAAAGGAATGTCAAGTACCAGATAATCCCTGATTGAAGATCAGGTCTAAGTGTCAGTGAGTTATTTTCTGTGTTGGTGGTATAATGAGGAGAAAAGCCACTCCACCTGAGCTGCTGCCACCATAATCGTCACAGTAAACACTTGCGCACATTTGGCATTGATTAGGATGTGCCTCTCATCAATCACCAGAGGCTTGTTTGAACTGTTTAATAATTATGACACCTGCATTCAGTCAAGAGTGCTGATTAGCGGGAGGAGAGGAGAGGAGAGGAGCAGTGAGGAGTTCAGGAACTTCAGATATGCTTGGGTTCATCTGAACAATATGGTGCTTATAAGTTTGCTTTTGTTGACATTTTTATTGACTGCAAAAAGTTATGTCCCAACGAGCCAAATCTAAGTGATTTGCCTATATCCAATTTTCTAATAATCTCTTAAATCTTATTTTTTAATTGATCCATAGCAAACATCCGTGCTTACACTGAATGGACCCTCACCCAAGGAGGGCTTTGTTTCTGAGCTGGAGATGCAGGAAATGCAGCAATAGACCCAAATGCAAGCTGTTGCTTTCTGAAGCGTCTTTAAAGATCTATGACAATGTAATTATATTTTAAGGTGGAAAAGAAGAATTATAGTGTCTATTGGAGATCAGGTGTGCAAGGCAATGATCAATGCTACATCATTCATATGTGAGCAAAGTAAAACTGTCACACTTATGATGTGTGAGTTGGAATGTCAAGGAAATTATGGTCTGTGTTTTCAGATGACAGTCTCATTGCCAATATTCAATATATCAGATTTACTTCTACATATGAATGTGGCCCAAATAAGATCTGAGAATATTTGATTCCCCATAGCCCAAGGGGTGATGATGGCCACCATGCTAAAATTCTGGTCACCCCACTGCCCTGCCAAACTCACTCATCCGTAAAAATCAGTCTCAGAGTGAAGTGAGTTTCACCTCACTTCTTCTAAGTGTTTAGTCAGTGCCCTGTCTCCTCTACAGAAAATGTAATAACTAATAAAAACTAAAAAATGAGGGAGCAGATAAACAACAATAAAACACTTTTTATTTGTAAATGAAAGGTTCTTAAAAATATTGGCTACCATTCCATGTAGGACTTAAAGAGATGAGAAGTAATTTCTCCTGCCGATTTCCAAATGTACTCCCACTGAGTTTCTATAATATGTCACTCAGATATGATAAATATTATCAACATCTATTAGAATTACACATTTCAAGAAATTGACCTGTGGCATTTATTTTTAGTGATGCTCTAAACATAGGAAATAATTTAATTTTTTTATATGAAGTGAAGTTACATTTTTAGGGTGCCAACCCAAGAGTTTTAGTGGCTTTATCTGGTCCTGCTGCAAAATAATTTTGGCAGATTACTGATTTCATATGTGCTTTTTTTTTTTTTTTTTTTTTTTTACTGTTTTGCAAATCTGAATTGGGAGACTAACTTGTACCTCTTGCTGTAAATGTAGCCCATAAAAGTAGACCTCTGCCATTATTTTCAAGTGGATTTATTTATTTTAGATTAACTGTAGAGCAATCATTTTATATTTTGATAGTTGTGCATGTAACCACACATCACGTGACGTTTTATTAATTAATGCCATGTCACTCCTCCAGTGGGACATGAGGCAGTGTGGTGAGGACGGATTCTTCTGAATTTGTAGATTTTAATTTTATGTACCCTGTAGTCATTATGGACATAACCATGAGGTCATTATGCTAAACTGAAGAGACCCCATGCCTTTTTTTTTTTTAGCGAGTCATGGCGAAAATCAGGCTTTTGCTTAAACAATGTCCGTGAGTGCACTTATCTGGCAAATATTAAAAATAGATTACGGGGCCACTGAGAGGTAAGTGGTTCCATAATCAGAACTGATGGTACTAAGGCATATCACAGAGACTGCCTACATCACCTTGAGGGTCTCATCCACTTAATGATGCCATGTGCTGCATGCTTTCCTCCTGAAGAATGGCAACCATTTTGCTATGGGCTCTGACACTCCACTTAAACTGCTATTCCAAGCAGTTAACAGGAGCACCAGGGCCCATGTAGCAGACAGCTGGAAGATGGACAACAGAGGGTGAAATGGTGGATAAGTAAAACGTTTTCGCTTTCACTCGCAATTAAGGATTTCAAGGGCAAAGGTAGTGGCTTTCATCGTTTTTTTGTTTTTATTTTAGGTTTTGACAGCATTCATTTCATAGACATCAAAAATTTGCTAAAATATTTAAATTTATATGTCTGATCACTGAATATCAGTCTGGTTGGTTTCATGTTAAACCCCCAAACCTTAATTTTTTTGACAATGTAGGCCTACATTTAAGCTACATTACACTGACAGGCATTTTAGCAATGTGTATGAACAATACTGACATCAATTAACCTGTAACATAATCAGAAAATATACTGTTAACTCATATTTTTATACTTAATGTTTATGTCTGTGTTAAAGGACCTGCCAAGGTTCAGAGGATGTGGTGGGCTGAATCTTTTGTTCACATTGTGATTACAGATTGTACCTTTAACCATGCTCCTTACGTGCACCTTTAACCATGCTCTTTGCAACAATTTAGTCTTTTCTATTTACATTGTTTTCTTTTGTTTCTTTCTTCTTCTGTTTTAGTATATAGAAATGAAATGTATACATCTCCTACCTACAATATGATACACGTCGCTTCAAGGTGAAGCTGAAGTTGAAGAGGAGAAAAAAGACAAAAGAAAAAAAAAACCTTCAGGTGAAGGTTTTGAAAGCCCTTGGTTTTTGCTTCCAGCATGATTTCCATATGAGTGATGATCTCCTCTAAGCCAGCTCAAGGGAAAGGTGTGCACAGCTGCCAGTTCCATGGGGTTTGGAGATGCCTTGTGCAATTAGGTTCTTCCACCGTAAAAGACTGCCATGCTGGTGCTGCCAGCCCATTCCCCTGGACCCTGAGCCCTTCTTCCAGCCAGCCTGTCAGCAGACAGTTTGAAAGGTGCCATTTGACCATAGAGATGGGGCTCCCTTTCCTGCCAGCTCTTCTGAGCCGATTTGAAGGTGTGTGTCCCCGGACTGGAAAATCTTCCCTAGCCGAAAAGTCGATTAAAGCCAACAGCTGCGTTTCAGGCTCTGCCAGGCTACCCTGCAACAGACAGACACACACACACACACACACACACACACACACACAAATTTTACACCTTGACATCAAGAACTTGAAGCATCTGTGTACATCAAAGTAGCCAAAACATGAAGACACGAAGACAGTGTTACAATTTAAACATATAGCACAATGTCCTAATTGTTTTCTTATCTGCAATTTGTGCACATTTTATAAACCAACTTTATCAGAGTCATTTGTGAGACCACAAGTCACACAGATGGAAAGCTCTACATTGCAAATATGGAATTGATTTATTTATTTGCACAGATATTAATAAAAGAGAGTTAAAAACAATGAAAAGACAAGACATACAAAATTATTACTAGTAAAAAATAATAAACATGAAAACTTAATGTGCAGGAGAGGCCAAAAAAAAAAAAAAAAAANAAAAAAAAAAAAAAAAAAAGATAAAGGCTTGTTTGGTGGCGTTCCCAAAATTAGAAGCACAACTATACATGCACTTATTGAACCACATAAGTATTCAATATAATAATAATAACAGAAATGAAATAAACAGAAGTACATCACAAAAAAGAAAACAAAGAGAAGAAAAAAATGAGATAATCTTAGGTAAAGGGCTAGGAAGGGAACAACAAAATAAGAAAATGGGGATCATAACAACAAATGGCTAGGATTCATTCAACATAAAACATTTTAACTGCTTTTTAAATGAAATAAAGTTTGCACAAGATCTGATGCAAATTGGTCATTTGTTCCAACACATGGGAGCTCTAAATCTAATAGAAAATTGACAGAAAATTTACATTGTCCTAAAACAGTGAGAGTGAAGGTTGTTTGCTGATCTTGTGTCATAATAATGCAATAAAAATGGATTTGGGAATTGAACTGAAACAAGTTCTGAAAACAAACAGGTAATAATTTATGTATAGAAGAGAAGACAAGAACACGTTTGATAATTGTTTACATCAAAAATGAATAAAATTCTCAGAGACTGAAATGGAGAATCATTGCCATTGGAAATATGAAACATTTCTTTGTAATTGGTCTTTTACATCTTTAAACTTGTAAGCCTTTCTGGTGTTTAAGTAAAATAAAAGTGCCATACAAAATTAAATATCCTTTAGACATTTACATGAAATAGTAGAAATATTAAATAGTATGCAGCAAACCATTATGACAGTGTGGCCTGGACCTTAAGTGTATGTTCCATTAATAATGTTCCATTAGTTATGTAAATAAATAAAAAAAATCATGTCACATTTTCTGCAGAGCACTCACATGCTCTCTATAGTTTCAACTGTTTGTGTCAGGAAACAGAGCACTGCAATGGCCCTCTTTACTCAGCAGCCACCAAATAAATTTCCATTGGGGTGATGGAAAATCAATATGTGCATTCTGTCTTCTACCTCTTTTAGGGTCCTTGTAGACTCTCCCTTGTGATTTTAAAAGTATGTTAATGTAATTTATTGAACCTCTTACCCTAATCACACGCATTGCCTATAATTACATACCTTGACGGCTGCTGGACTTCTAATTGCTAATGCTTTTCCTGGAATTTGTCCTCTAATCCTTGCATGTAATGACTCTTGAAAGAAAGAAAAGTGCTTTGTTGCTACTTTTAGCTTCTTCCCGACTCCTCAAGCAATCACTAGGGTTCGGGGTATCTCTAATGTTGTACTGGTTGCTGGACAGAAATGAGAAACAAATCTAAAGTTATCAGGCACTTTAATAAAATGACTGCTTACCTAGGCTGCACTTAAGCATATTGTAATGTATCACAAAATAAGACTAAGTGTATATAAATGAATAAAACTATGATATTTGCAACTTGTGATAGAAGCTTAAATAGGCATAGCTGAACTTTATTGTTTAGAAATTATGTAATGTGAGGTCATTTACCAAGCAGGCTACAAGCTAGTTCAGGCAGATGACACTGCAACACATTTCCAATGTGAAATAAGGCAGCTTATTGACACTGCTGTGTACTGTCCAGTGTTGCTCTGCCAGTGAGACTGCTTGAAAACAATAACCTGATCCTTGAGGATGTTTCATCACTCCACCCATCCCTGCTGAGAGGCTAATGTCTTCCTGTCTGTTTTCCAAATCTTTTCTCCATATGTGGTCCAGAATGATCCAGCAACAGAATGACAGTGATCCAATGTGAGGAACAAAAGACTTATTTTTGCTTTTTTCTCCTAATTTGTGGTATGTCTTGTATTGAAATTGCGATCACAGATGTGTAATATCAGCATTACTCATTTGTTTGTTTTCTTAAGCTTGAATAAAAAAGGTGATATTTAGTTATACCTGTCAATATATTTAACACATGGAACCCACTCAATGTCATAAAGATTATTGTCAATGATCCTAAGTGAGAACGAGGCAGTTTTGAAGCCATGACATCAATACAGCTGAGGTACAGTACAGTCTCAATTGCCCACAAGCCACCATCCCCTTTGTTCAAATTTCACAAATCAACCACTGTCACTCGCCAAATCTCAGGCCCTGAGCCTAGACATGACACAGATCGATGGTACTCTCCCATCAGTTGTACAGCCTGCCAGATGGCTGGTGAGCTTCAGTCTCCTGACATTCATCAGTGTCTTACAGTCAGATGCTCCCACAGCAGTGGTCTGACCCTGGGACTGGTCCAGCCGACAAGTATCACTTGCTCTTCCACGGGGACAAAGAGGGCTTGGTCTAATGATGCCATCAAATGAGGTGTCATCGCCTGAGAGCAGTTGGAAATTTGGCCAATATGGCGCAGCTTTCCATACAGCTGTGCAATTCTGTTCCCTTAGTTAGTGTGGCAAACGCATTTCATGGGAAGACAAATAATGTGAGGCCTAATTCAGATATGCTAAATCCTTGTATTTAAGTGTTTTCAAGATTCGCACAAATCCCATCCCACTCTAACCAAACATACTTTGTGTTTTCAGCTACCTGTTTGTCGCACTTGCATTACACCCTCAATGTTATCATTATAGCAGTACAAATAAAATATCTACCATGATCTCTGTCATGAAACCTTGTGTCCTTCCATCACCACCTCTCTCCATGAAAGCTCCGCAAAAAGCAATTGTCCCACTAAGTGATTTTCTTTGACTCCCAGTGGTGATAAAGTGCACCTTGAAGCCACCTACAGAGGCTTGTCCCTTAAACACCCAGCAATTCACAACAGTGGCACTGACAAGCCAGTTTTTTTCACAACAAGTAAAGTGAAAGTCTTTTCTAATGGAGCCAACATCACCACTGTGGAATCCAACAGACCCCATGGCACTTCCAAACGAGCCTTGTGCGACACTGGAGAGGGAAATAAATGTCACAAAAATGTAATTTCACTTCTCATGTAAAAGGCTCTCCTGGCTCCCACTTCTGATATACTAGAATGTAATATGTAGTGGTGCAATTCCATAAAGGCTCCCCATAAAAATGGTAGTTCTGTTAGCTCTGCATCAGTGCGCTACCAAAATTGGTTGATTTTCAAATTGACTTCATACTGTATTAGCTGAAAAAAATGTCCAAATATGAAATGTAAATTAAAAGTCTTATAAGTACCCACATCCAATCCACTACACCACCACGGCATAAAGTATACACCAATCATCACCACAAGATAAAAGATTACCATGGTGGACTACCAAGCACATCACAGCATAAAGAAAATTGCTCATCTTCCAATTGCAGTACCAGGTTTCCTCTTTCGAGTAATTAGGAGGAGCCAGGTACTGATAATGCTGGTGCCAAGCTGATCTACAGTTATCAAACAGCCAGACTTTGCAGGAAAGTACAGGAACCATTATTTTTACCCAAAGCATCAAAGAAGTTAAACAGAGGCAGCGAAAAGGGAGATATGTATTTGCTTCAAATTGATTTCCTTCTTTTGTATGAATATCAAGGTTTCATTCTTTCCCGTTTTTTCCTCTCACTCCCCACGGTAGCGCATATTCATTGGGACTGCTGTTCCAACCAGATAAACAGCTTTTTTTTGTTTATGGCAATTATTGCCTGAGGATTGTTTCAAATGTGACTCGACTGTCAATGAGGAAGAAGGCAAGGAGGAGGAGGGATGTAACAAGGGGGGATTTTGTCAACCACCAGAGTGCATTCTGTTGCAGCTCTAGGGAACATCTGCCATGAATATGACTGCTGCATATAGAAGCTTTGTAAAATGGGGAAATATAGATGTTCCTATTGTGCTTCACCATAACTATTTACAGTTAACAGTTGTAGGTTCTGGTTTACAGTCTTTACTGAACACAATTTAAAATGTATGAGACTATGCCATTGGTTGGTGCTACAGCCCAAGTTTCATGTGTTTCATGGTGATGTAGGCTGCAAAATGGTGATACTTGGGACAGAATTGCAAAAACTCAGCAGTAAACACTGAATTCATATATTTTTAAAAAAAAATCTAAATTAAATACCATTTGATCTCAGTATATGTTGCCATCACTTTTTAAAATAATTGATATGTACTGTATATACTCGAGTACAAGCTGATCTCGTGTATGACGACCCCGATTTTGACCTGCAAATTTAGAGAAACCCATATATAAGCTGATGTTGTTCCATCAATTTATTTATTTAGCAAATTACCTGTTTTTCTGGGTATTGCCATAGTATTCCTGTGATTTTCTGAAAATAATCCANTTTAGCAAATTACCTGTTTTTCTGGGTATTGCCATAGTATTCCTGTGATTTTCTGAAAATAATCCACATACTGGTACCAGGAAACATGATAAACATATTTATTTTATACATTTTATTTTATTATATTTATTTCTAAGGTACAGTATGATTTAAACTATTTTCCATGGGTAGTATTTTATTTCCACTCCTGGAAATTTTGTTCTCTGGGATCAAATTTGAATTTCTTGTGTATAAGCCAACCCCCTGATTTGCTTGGTGAAATTTGGTAATAAAACTCGGCTTAGGTATACTTGAGTATATACGGTAATCTTTATGTTTGCCATTGAAAAATCTTGCCAGTTAAATTAAAGCTTATTTAGGCTCATGTTAATTTACTACAATGAAAATGCTATTTTTATGAAGGGCGGAGATGTGTGTAAAAGGAGAAAAGAGAGGAAAAGCCTTTGTTCATTGGCACTAATGAGATCCCAAACTAAACAAGACAAACAATCAAGGCAGTACAACATGATTACCAATATAAAATGCACATTTTTCCCCCAAATATTATATTTTATTGCTTATTGGTTAATCTATCCATTTATGAATGATTTTGTGATTTGCACTTGGTAACCATGGTTACAATGGGAAAAAAATGATGTATGCAGTTAATTTTAAATTAGTTTGAAACTTGGCAACCATGATTACAGTGGAAAAAATATGGATGATTGGAGTTAACATTAAATTAGTTTGAAACTTGGTAACCGTAGTTATGGTGTGATAACAAAGAAGGTGGTATTATTGCTGCTGACCTGCCTGACAATTATTTGTAGGGGACAGCACCCAAAATGAAATACCAGAGGCTCATTGACAAGTTGAAGGAGGACACCATGAAGGACAGAGAGGTCTTCCACAAACTGTTCCATCAGGGTGTCTTCCATCGCAGAAAGGTGTGTCCACCTGACATCGACCATCAAGGTGTGCATAAATAATATGGCTCAAAGCTGATACACTTTTAAGCTTTTGACTGTAAATGCTGTTGACTTCATTTCATTATAATAATGTAACTCTAATACATTGTCTTTTTTGATTTCAGTTGAAATGATCTTCAACTGGCTTTATATCACTTTTGACAGTGAGCCATATGAGTTTCCTGGAAATACCGGCAAGTAAACCTTTTATTGGACACAAAAGAAAACTTGGTGATTTGCTGAAACCTCTGTCACTACTACTGAGGTGTAATTAATGAAACTTAAAAGCAAAATAATCTAAAATTGGGCCCTTTTTTTTCTCACCTCAGGTGACTCCTTGTCAGACAGTTCCCTTCTTCCTAAGCAGATCCCAGTTGGATCTACTGGAATGTCTACAGGACAGCCTGTTCCTGGATCGCATGTTTTTGCTTATGACCCTGCATTGCAGATGATTGCTGCCCAGACAAGTGGACATCAAGAATCTAAGCAATTTCATCCAGCTCCAGTGCCAGCAATGAAAAGGCCATGGAGAGAGATGTATCCTGGGACCACCACTAAAAGACCAACTTTTAGTGCTGCACAAGATGGCAGCTTGGCCAAAAAATCTAATTTATTTGTGCCAAAAAATAAAAAATTCTAAAACTTTTATCATTGGTGTTTAGATATATTAGTTTAAACTGGAGTGATTCAGCTGATTGTGGTGTGTTTGGATCTGTTTTGTCATTTCCACAGCACATTTTCCCAGCAGTCAGTGGATTGTCTGACTCTCTGGTCACCTCTTTCTCCTCCATGAGCAGACATCAGGTTCCTGCATCATATGTCTCTGGCTCAGGTACCCCCATCGCCATCACTGGCAGATATCTCCCAGTTGCTGAAACCTGCTGTTCTTAAAAAATGTTGACTCTGACAAGACAATCCAAGATCTCCTTTGCATTCTCCTTGAGTTCACAGGGCAGCAGATTCCTGCACCACATGTCTCAGCCTGGCAAGCACATGCAGCAATGCTGTGTGACTCCTGTCCAAACATAGATTTTAAACAACCAAATCTGGGTCAATCTGGATCTGGGCTAACTTGCATCTGTTGATAGGCCTCATAGAACACACACCCCTGAATTCTTTCATTAAGATTGGTGTGACGTCACTATATTTCAGTGCCTAGCGTATTGAGATACATGTGTTATAAATGAAATTTTACTATTATTATTAGTAGTAGTAGTAGTGGTAGTAGTAGTACAGCATCATTAGTATTAGCATTATTATTAGCATTATTATTATATCACCAAGGACAATTTTAATAATCCATTAACATTAAGTCATTTAACAAGCAAAAAAAAAAAACAAAAAAAAAACAAAAAAAAAAACAAAAACAAACAAAAAAAAACCTTTGCTGTTTTTTTCTCCACTGTGAAGATCTGCTGTGTTTTATACAATTGCAGTTGAATCCCATTGGTTTTCTAAACAGTTGTTCTGACAAAATAAGCAATTTTGGACAGATGGATTTATTGATAGCAAAATAATATTTAGTTAAAGCCACAGTCACCGTTCAAGTGGATGGGGTTTGACTAGTCTGAAGCATTGAAAGGTTTAGAGGGACAGACATGCATGGAGGAGTAAAGTCAAATATTTGGCTGTACACTATGTGATTATCATGAATCCTGAGCGAGAGCATTTTGACAATTGCACTCAGTGTAAAATAGCACAGAGCTGCTGTAAAGTTACTTTCTGTGGTTGTGGAAGCCTTTTTACTGAGATAGTTAAAGGTCTCAATTCTAAGTCTGCTCTCCTTGCCTATATCTCTTCACTAATGGAACAGATTCAGTCATTCATCACTTCAAACTATCTGACCTGGTCTGAGTAATGCACTTGAGCATTTCCACTCTTCCTCCCAGGAGTCGAATTCTCCAGACTGTAAGAAAGACGAACGATGTGTTCACTTTCCCAGTTTGCTTTCACTATTACATGCTCTCATATGGTTATTTAAAAGGCTTTTTATTAAAAACGTAATGACAATATGAATGAAAAATGCTGCAGGCTGAATATCTTCCCTCTCTATTCAGCACTGAGATTAACACCTCTGTATATTCAATATGAATGGCTAATGTTTGAAAAGTAACTGCACAAAAACTACGTGGCACGTATTAGTAAGTTTTTTGTTATCTGGATAGCTGTAAAGGCTCTACATGTTTGACAAATGATCAGGAAGAGCCTTTAAAGGAATTCTTGACACTCGGCAATAATTAGATAGAAAACACATCATTAAATCAGCATGTTTCCCCGACATTTGTCAACCTGTCAGGACACAGCGAGTGCCGTCATAAAATGCATAATGTGGAAACCGCATACCTGCATGAGACAATCCTGCAATCAGTGAAAATTAAACAATACATGGCATTTTCATGAGAAATCCTAATATTTTGATTGCTCTTTGTCAAACCATCCATTTTGACAGTATAATACTTATTTAAATGAAGAATTGAAGACTGCCTGGCTTTGCTGAAGACCATATAAATGGAGTATAATAAAAGCCTGGTAATTATATCTGTTTGAAAGTGAGTCACCAGAGCTTGAGCAAGTAACCAAAACCAAAAGTTAAGCAGCAGTTCCCGTTAATTGAAAAGGTAAAAGTTCTGAGTTCAAAATCTAACGCTGAAATATAGGTACAAAAAACAAAAATAATGTTTATAACAAAGAAGAGTAGGATTTAGTTTCATGGTCAGGTGTCCAGTTTTGGGCATTTTCATGTTCTCAGAGCAGCTGAAGGAGGAGAGACTGAAGTCAAGAAGGGACAATATATAGAAAGAAGGAAGAATAGAGGGCAAGAAGGAAGGAAAGAGGAACTAAAGAAAGGAGAAAGCGCAAGAAGGGAGAAGGAAGAAGGAAGACGAGGGGGAGGAAGGACAGAGCAAGAAGGAATAAGGTCAAAATAAAGAAAGTGGAAAAAATGAAAGAAATATGGAAAAAAAGAATGGACAACATAATTGAAAGAAGAAAAGAATGACTTAAGGAAAAAGAAGGGAGGGAGGAAGGAAGTAAAATGATGATGTTAGCAATATTTTCTCAGTTTATCTATTAAATGAACTAATAACTGTGACATTTTGATAAATGTATTGGAGTAAAAGTAAAATTGAAAAACAAAATTGGTATGCTCGAGTACTCAAAACCACTTAAAGGACTATACCACTGACTTTACATGTTTGATCCCAATAAATACTATAAATAATACACAACTTTACTGCCAACCATTTTCCAAAACATAAAATCGTATTTTAGTTTTTATGTTATTTTGCCAAATCCCTTGATCTTTCAAAATGAAATGTTCAGGTATTCGCCTGCTAACACATACACATGGTTGTAGATGGGATGGTCATTTCAATTTATATGGTAAGTTTTCTCCTGGGACTACATTCCCTCGTGGAGACGCATACATTTTTTTTTTTTTTTTTTTTTNTTTTTTTTTTTTTTTTTTTTAATATTTTACAGTAATGTACCATGTATGCGGGTAGTATTTATTGGGCTCAAACATGGAAAATCACTGGTATGCTCCTTTAAGTACAGTGATTGACTGAATGTACTTAGTTACTTCTCACCTCTGCATGAAACTTATTGAAAAAGCATCAGAAAACATGCATTAACAGCATAGCATCATATTATTATTTAATCTAAAATTAGAAATGACTGCCGTGTGGAAGCTAAACTGATTGCATTAAACACATGTAGCACTAAATTATATTCCAACACAATTACTGCTGATTTGAATACAGAGTTATTAGTTTTACATTTTACTCCAGTCTGAAGGAATACAATAATATCACATTAATGCTGTGACATTTAATCAACAAGGGACACTCGGTGTTACAAACTGGATACACAGTTGAATTTCAAACTTCTCAAAAAAGACTTCTGCTTAAAGTTACTACAGCAAATCTTTATAATATGCATTTACACATAACTATTCAATAAGGGCTGCAGCAAAATGTCAAGATACATCAGAAGAAAGGTTGAAATGTGTTTTGAGAGACAAGGATGTCTGGATGGAGTTTTATGTTCACATTTAAGCATGTTATAGCCACATCTTTGCACTCTTGGCATTCAAGGAGCTGACATGCAAACATTTTTACTAACTTACAAACATGACCGGTGGCTTTCCCTGGCAGAAGTCGAGGTCTGTGAGCAGCCACATTATTTCCTCAATCCCAAGCTTCTGGGATAGTTTGTTGGGCTTTATGGCTGTAATGCCTGGAAGCTGTGTGTGAGGCTACAGCACTCACTACTGGTGGCATTTCACCATAAGCCAGAGGCAGACCGCAGGCTTTCCTTAGGGGATTTGCACTGGGAAAATGACTCCGGCTGGTTTTGCAACCCCTGGAAGTGGCAGCAGAACAGAGGAGGAAAAAGCGAAATGCTGCCATGAAAAATCTATCACCTCACATGGTCATACAGCTGTGCAGAAATTGCTTGTCAAGAAAGGATGATTCCCTCTCCATCGTCTTCTTTCTCCTTCGGTTAATCTGTCTTCCTTTCTTTCTATCTCTTCCCATCTCTCACCCCACATGAACACACTAAGCTACTATAATGTTATATTTATTTTCAACGTTTATTGTCTTGAGCTTAAACTTCCTGCAAAGGTGATGAATGCATCGAAGGATCTGCTGTTGTTGACATTTGGTGAGCAGCATTGTCCTTGCTGTAATTCTGTATGTGTGTGATGACACCCCCAGAATGCTGACTGACTGGTGGGTGTGTCCATTGAGGGTGGAGGGGCGTGCCATATCACCAGGAGACGGGCCAGAATCGCAGCTGCTGAGCTGCCTAGATTGCATCAGCACATGGAGCGGACTAAATCCTATCAGACAAGTCAGTGAAGAGAGAGGAGTCTGCCATCGCTGTGCAGAAGGAGGGAAAGTGAAAGCTAATGAACAGAAATCAGGTCACAATGGTGCAGAGACAATTTCCAGCAGATGTGTTGCAGAGAGAAAAAGAGTAAGAAAGGTTGCACACCCATTCATGGTTGCTGCAAAATGTTGCAGATGTCACAAATCAAATATTATATCACTGTCAATAAGTAAATTTAATCAGCTTTGGAAAGTAACTATACTCTAGTGCTGCACCATTTTGAGGAATTGTACTTTACATGAGCATTTCCATTTAATTTCTATTTTTATTCTACTGCATTTAAGCTAAAACTGTAGAATTTTACTCTGCTACTGATAAAAAGGGTGATTGAAAAGTTTCAAGCCAGAAAAGTTCTAAGCCTGGTACACAAGAAATTGAGCAAGGAGTTCACTATCTGTACTATTTTTGTGGAAGTAATGTAACTCCTAAGGCATTTCTTTTAATCAGTTGCATTAATCTGAGCTAAGTGACCACAGCTTAAGTTAAAATCCCTCCAGTATCATTGGCAAACAAATGTTGAGTTGAGAAAGCAATAAAGTTGAAAAAAAATAAAAAATAAATAATAACAGCAAAAACTCTGAGTCCTCAGTGTTAGGCTCAGAATTTATCAATCAACATATCTGATGACTATAGTTACTTTGCAGATTAAGACTTTTAATTCAATATTAAATAAACAGTGGTCAGGTAAGAATCTCAGCTGTATTAGCAATGACCTGAAAGCATGACAATTTCAGAAATTTTGCATGAATACCTTTATATTTCCAATTTTTGGTAGTTTTGCTATTTAATTTCAGAATTTTATTCAAGTCATTCCAAACTTGTTCACACTGTCAAATGAAAAAAAAAAAAAAAAAAAAAAAAAAGCAGTTGTGTTTACAATTTGGGAGTTTCATTTTTGATACTTTAAGATGTTCCATATGTATCATATCAGACATCATAATTTAACACGGTACTTTTTTACTGATAGTCTTTTCTCAGTAGGACCACAGTGTGCACTCTTTGAATACAAATAGCCTGATAATTCTGAATTCAATGCTTTTTGTTGTTTGGTATTTTTACTGTTCTACTCTGGAACACAGATAAGATGATGAGTCATTCTGTGAAATGTCAATGAAGTTCATTTTAATTTGGGAGAGCAGAAATCACCCTGTCATATTGGTAAGTACCCACTCATTTGAATCCTGTTTTTTTTTATTATGGGTAATCAACACTGCAATCATAAATGTCACTGAGACACGACCAGAACCACCCACCCAAAACCGGTCAAGTTAATGAAAGCCACTGATCAAGTATACACTTCTTCTGTCCTTCGCTAAAATCTTTGTTCACGTAGGCCTTGTTATGATGTCAGAGAATCAGCAATAAAAGGCAATATATTGCTATTATGTGGACAAATATCTCTCTGCAATAAGTTGTTTTATTTTATGAGCTGTGCCCTCCACTTGTACAATTACATCATGACCAATGCAACTATAGACCATAGCTCTTCTCCTTTTTGGGTAATGCTATTGACTTTTAAAATCTAAATCTCTATATGTTTTTTTTTTCCTTTCTAGTTTTTGTAAAAAAAAAAAAAAAAANAGAGAGAGAGAGAGAGAGAGAGAGAGAGAGAGAGAGAATCCACGGTTGTGTGTGTCTTATTGTCAACAACTAACACCACAATGGTGTTTGTTATTGTGCTAACACCACAGTAACACCAACTTCTGCACCTCAACAATTACTTTCCATTAAGTTAAATGGATTTGCTCATCTACACTGTGCTATACATCCACTGCCTCACACTGCAGTGATTTGGACTGGTCCTGTGAAAACCCCAGCAAACCCAATGATTAATGCTGGAAGACACAATATATAAAACATAGCTTTGTTATTTATATTTTCCCTCTGAGAGTTCTTCAGGTTTACATAGAGTTTCTGTGAACACAATGCACATTCAATCTCCATGGCCTTGGTAATCAGCGTGTATTGATCAGAAGCTGAATAATTCTCATCCCTGTTCAATTAAACATGTTTTCAGTGCTGCTCAAAGCCAAGAAGACAAGAATTGATCTGACTAACCTGCATCTCACCCTGCCTGTTTAACCTTCAAGGGAATATTGGGAAAAAGTAACATCCATCACAATGTATTGTAATTGCCTAATTGGTTACTACTGTATATACTTTATTTGCCATGTACACTCACTGGCTTTTTGTCATGTGGTGCTAAAATTAATTAAATCTATTGCTTCAGTTTGCAAAAGTACAAGATGGACTTTTTGCATGGCATGCTACTTATTTATAATTGATACAATTTCAATGAGTGTGTTCATATAACGTTGTAAGATGTAACATTAAATATTAGGTTGACTTAAAGGGAACATTTTATAGACATTTCTATGTTCTCATTTTCACTTACTTAGTAGTCTATTTTGAAAATGTTCCAAGCGTTAACTCCTTAACCAGCACCGTCACCAACACACTGATCCGCTTCTACTATCTTTTGCTGCAGCACAAAGTCAAAACAGGCCATTTTAAGTACTGTCTCATTAAGGCACCCTCCCAAAAAGTCTGCACTGTTCTGATTGGACAGAGGCATCAGTCCCGGACTTGGCAACACCCACAGACTGCAAAACATGGGTGGTACCCAAACACCTGCTTATTTGCCTCACACTTTGTGGGGGTGTGAAATCAGGCATGTTACATGTTGTCATAAACATGTTGAAGTGAAGAACAAATTAAAAAAAAAAAAGAAAGAAGCATTTAGTGATTTAGTGCAGTTCAAGACCTATGGGATTGTCTTATTAGAACAGCTTAAAGGAGCATACCAGTGATTTTGTTTGAGCCAATAAATACAACCTGAATACAGGTTACATTATTGCCAACTATTTCCCAAAACTTACTTCTGAAATGGTAAGTATGAGAATTGTTTTTCCTACCTTCCAGACTGCTACTGGTTTCAGTTCATTCCAATAAGCTATAAAAATCAACTGTGGAGACGTGCTTGATATAAGTAATCCATCACAGTGAACATGACATCCATTAATGTTGTTTTGTTTTTGTTTTTTTTTTTTTNTTTTTTTTTTTTTTGTTTTTTTTGTCAAACACAGAGCTACATGGAGGAAAGTGTATGTCTCCGCCACGGAATATAGTCCCGGAGGAAGACAGCTTTTACCAAATAATTAAAATGGCATTGCTTACACAATCGTGTAAATATTACCAGGTGAAACATTGAATTTTAAGGTGGATATATCACCTAAAAATAGTAACACAACAAAACAGTAATGTAACGTGTATGCGTACAGTATACATTGGGCTCAAAAGTGTCCTTTAACAGCTTTCAACACATACTCCCAATTGTATGACATGAAAGTGATAGAAAATATATTTTCTATCGCTAAAGGAGACATACTGTGGATACTTACTACACATACTTTCGAAAAATGATGGCCTTTACTGAACAAAACAGCAGTTTAGCTTACACAGGTCAAGAATATAAAAAGTGTAAAAGATATTTTTGTAATAATCACTGACAAAAAAAAAAAAAAAANAAAAAAAAAAAAAAAAACACAGACAAATATGAGAAATGCATCAATTCTTCTTTAGAGCCAAGCAAGCAGTCTCAGGTACTTTTGGGTGTGATGTCATCGCTCAATATCCAAGTGTGATGATGAAGAGGGAGTTTTTCTATCTGTCTCCTCTGTTCACAGTACAACAGGCTCACGTTGTCCTTCTTATGATGTACGATCAATAAGAAACATCACATGGATTTTTGTAATAACCCTGCTCTCATTCTCAGTCTGCCACATGAGGATTTTGGGCATGATTTTCACATTAGCACCTCAACAACCCTCAGCCCTCCTGAGAAGTACATTACTGCAATGACAAGCATTTTCATGTTGCCCTCCTCATTTGTATAAGTGATGTATCATGGTGTGGCAGCGCACATAATGACTTGTGCTTTTTTTCAGCACTTTTCTTACTGCACAGAGAGTCTGATGGAAAATCTCAGAGCCGGCGAAGAGAGCAAAATCAATAATCTATTCTGTTTAATGGGCTCGAGTGTCACAGTAACGAGATAGGAGTGGATGAGGCGAATCGTCCACTACCAAATCTTAACAGAAGGTTACACACAGACTCTGTCTATCCCTTCTCATCTTTCTGCCTCCTCTTCTCCTTCCTATCATGTGAATGCTTACACATATGTATTGCCCCTTTCCCCCCTCACTCACATACACACACACACACATAAACACAAACTCTTCCTTCAGTAACTCCTCCTCCATTTCTCATTGATAAAGCCTCAGTTATGAATACAATCAATTCTGTGTGCAGTGCTTAGATTTCTGATTTTCTTAGTCTTTGCTGGGCTTCAGCATCAATAAAATGCTCCTCATCCTCTACATAATTCAGAGTTTGAGATAATATATTGGCTTTCATTCCACACAAGCACCCTCATATTATTTGAAAAAGCCTGGCATGCTCTGTTTACCTCCTTTGTACCTCTGAGTTTAGTTAGCAAAACACTGGCTGTTCTACTTTCACTGGCTTGTATTGCTAAACTCATGCATAGGAAATGACTTCAATGACTGCTGACTTTGATGGCTGTTTTCCCCACACCGCGCTCTCCTCTGCCATCGACATTTCAGTATCGACTTCTAAATTCATCTCTGTGATTAAGCTATACAGGAAGGTAACGGTTTCATTCCTTGTACTACAAACAGAAGATTTAGTTGTAATGTTTCTGTGTCGCTCCAACTTGGCAGGCGATATTGGCAGCATGATGATTTCATACTTGGCTGATGGAAATTGGAAATCATCTTCTGTAACGATGGTATTGTCTGCTGTCTTTTCTGAACGCAGTCCGCTGAGCAGCGTGATATGAGTTTGAACACCTTCGCCTCCCACACAAAGCCTGTAAGTGCTACATGTAGACATCTTAACCTTTAGTGGATATTTCTGTCCTGAACACATGAATTGCAGTGTGTTTCATGAAGTCAATGCTGGATGATAGGAAGTCTCATTAATTACTATTTCATAATTACCGTGAATATAATTCAGCATTTGGACATTTTAAAATGAAAGAAGCTGAATTGAAAAAAAAAAAAAAAAAAANAAAAAAAAAAAAAAAAAAAACACCACTATTACTTTTTTCTAAATACCTTGGCTTATAAAAACATGAAGGATGGGACATTTGGAAACTTTTTAGTTGCTATGGTTGCTGAATCCTGATGTTTTTGGCCTCTGCAGCATTCAAAATTGCTGCACATTTTCTTATCAGATAAAAATCTTTGGGTAGCAAGGACGGCACAAGAGCACAAGTTGAATTTTCTTCATTTTTAGGACCAACATTTTGATGACTATCACAATTTAACAGTGCAGAAATTTTAAATAGCGAAATTATTTTGGAAGTTGTAGAGTCAAGCGAGGATCTTCAAAAACTTTGCCTCACCTCCAACTTTGATGGTGACTATTTCTTTTTGTCCAGCTCATCTAACTGCACATTTTATTAAAACTCAGCAAAGATAATGTAACAAAAACTGCACAGGTAGCAACAGAGTTTAAAACCAAAGGTCAGTTAAACTTAAATTTTCACAACACATCCCCCAACCGGTTTCCATCCTATACTAATATTTTCATTTTGTGGGTAAATTCAAATATAGTACATATCGTATAGTACTTTATTGTGGCTTTTGCAAGATTGTTCATTCTGCAAATACAAATACATGCAATGCAAATACAAATATAAAATGAAATTGATTTCTGAAAATATATACAAAATCCAAATTTCCAACTTGGCATATACCTATGGATGAACATAAGTGTTTTTCAAAAGCTATATCTTCCATGTCCACACTGTCCATGTCCACAAATCTGTAAATGAGCATTGTTTTGCTCAAATATGATCAAAATTTGACTGATTTCATGATAATTCATTCTATATTTATTTTGCTATAAGGTTATTTTATTGTATAACTTTAGTTTTATTTTATAGCTGGGGCTTTTATTTTGAAGGTAATATGTGGTCGGCAAGGTAGATGTGGAACAAATGAGAACTCAGTAATAAAAAAAAAAAGAAAACACATATCCAAACAAAAGAAAATTTGGGAGTTTTGGTTTTCTAAACTTGGCTGATAAGGGCACAAGCTCCTAGAGTGTATTCGAGGAGATCCAAAATTACGGATGTTGCCATTTGTATTGAAATTAAAGTTTTTTGTTTTTTGTTTTTTTGTTTGTTTTTTTGGTGTTTTTTTTGTTTTAACCAGTTTGAGAACCTCAACCATCATTCAGTCAGGGATGCTCCACACTATATTTTAGTTGTTACATTTTCAAATTCAGCTTCTCATAGAAACATTTTGGAAAAGCTTTTGGTGGTGGAAAACACCATCTTATTGTTGACGGTGGTCCAAAATGGATTAAGAAAAGTGTGTTGTCACATTGCACAGGATGTTTTTCAAGTTTATCCTGATTAGTGCTGCTAGACATCAGAGATGCTTACTGTCAGATTTATTTTCTATTTTTCATCTTACTGGTCAGGTCAAGTACACAGTGTGATTACTTTGTTTCTTTTCTGTTTGATCTTACACTTCTAAACTGTCCTTGCTCCTGTTTCACCCGAAACTACAACTCCTACACATATTTTCAGAAACTAAGTTTCTACCAACATCCATGCTTGTAGTCACGTACACTTGTGCCATACACACACACTAGAACGCACACTATAAAAGCTTGGACATTTTATCATACGTGGTTCTTCTTATCAGAACTGCTCTGGTGTCGTACAGACAGTATCCTGTAAGCTTGAACCCTTGCTGGCAAGAATAAAACACTGCTTGGACTCTCAGCGTCTCTTCATTTTTACTGTTCCAGAAATTCCACCACACTTACATGCTTACATGAAGTGGGTTTTGATTTTGTTCATTTCAGTGGTATAAGTGGTTCCAACAGCTACTACAAATAAACAAAACAGCCAATTGTTCAGTTTAAAAAACATAATTGTGAAATATGGGCTAAATGTAATGCATTTGGCTTCATCTAAGGCCTATAAGTGTTTTTATCAGTGTTGTTTTATGCTCAGCATGGAATAAATTCCAGTGAATGGATGTGAGATAATGCATCAAACTCACAGCCTTAAAAATTACTGAGTCAAAAATTCAGCTACAGAAACCTTTACTTGATTTAACCAAGAAACACACATTTGTCTCTTTTCTGACATGAAGTTTAAATATAGACAACTAAGAATTATCATCTAATACATTTAGTGATAGTTTAGATTTTTAACACTCTAAAACCAACAAGGAGGAATAGTCCAGACTGTGACTGTATAAAACATCAAGTCAGCGTAGTCAAAGTTAATTATCTTTGCATATCTGATAGCACTGTGAATTTATATGAAGATGGCATGGTGCCAGGATTGAGGCCATTAAAGTCTTGATTTAACATTTAATCTGCAATGATGGTATTACTCAAAGGAACAAAAGTTAAATCATGTGTTAATTTTGGAGATAAATGGAAAATCACAAGGCTATAGCTGACTCCTGATGTACACAGGGAAGAACAGGTATTCATATTCATCATATTTGTTTGATTATATGATTATTTTACACATTGTTATGATCCCAATGCCTTCAATATACACTCATATTTCAAAAGAGGTCAGAAAAGTTAAAGGTCCAGTCCTATTAAAGTTGCTTACAAAGTCAATGTGTATTTCAACATTACCTGCAATGCCTATGGTAGAACAATTATTTTATTTAAAGCAAAAATACTGGAAGTAAATTTTAACATTAAAACATTTTAACAATAAAACAGTGACTTGTTTTGCTGCATTAACAAATCTGTTTGTTGTATTATATCTTATATATTAAGTACATACTGTACATTTGTAAGTGTATCCATGAAAATGACCATGTTAAATATTCTACATTGTACATACTAAACAGTAATCACAGCTTGGATTAATCAGTATCGCCCTATCTTTGTAAAGGGAGCAATTGAATTAGTTATGTAAAGAAACAAATGCATATACTGTTTAACTGACCATACCCTCAGCTGAAACCTGTAAATGCTGCTAACCTCCATCTTGTTCAATCTGAAGTTGAAAAACTTCAATATCCAATGCATTGGATGCATTGGATATTGCAAGAAGCAACAAATGTGGCACAGATCAGTTAAATTTTTAACAAGTGTTGGAGTTTTAAAACTATACTATTGTTTGTTATAGTGAGGCTTCAACTTATAGGTCAGACACCTATACCTCAAATAAGCTACCTAAAATATTTTAACAAGGAAAGATTTACAAACTGAAAAAAGTGCAGTACCTGTAAAGCATGAACCCAAACATGCATTAAATTGTCTAGTTACACAATCAAACTGACACAGTCTGCTTTATATACAATATATATAACTGATGCTGATAAATATATATATATATAAATGTACACACATACACACAGGCACACACACACACACACTCAATTTCTAAGCTGTCCAGGTCTGTAGGCAGTGGATAGTACAGTCTGTGCTGATTGGCAGGTTCTATTAATTTGAATTTTTCCAACTTGCCATCACGGCGGCTCTGGGCTCTCGCCTGTACGAGTTGTTCAGGATGAGGAGATAGAGCAGCTCCAAGGGCACCTTGGCACTGTGCCACACTCCCTCACTTCTGAAACTGCACAGGCAAGTGCAAATGCTCAAAACACACAAACTCACAGCCCACACTTCACTTTGTGTTTTGAGCAGTCTCTCCTAATAAATAGGATGCAAATCATTTTGTGCTTGTAGAAAATAGAATATTGATATTTTAAGATATAATGACAAAATGTATTTATGTCATCATCATCTTGGGATGTGTAAAAGCGATGGAATGAAACTTTATGCTCAGCTCTTAATTTGGCACATTGTTGATTATAAGGAAAAGTTTATAATGCATTTTCTGAGCTGCTGCATTGTGAAAAAAACAAAAACAAAAAGTAAGCTCTGAAATTAATTCAGCATTTTGAAATTCAATGTCCAAAATCCTGCTGTATCACAGTGGCCTCTGATTTAACCAAGCAGCACATTTTACTGAATTACTGAACATTCCTTTCTGAACGAAGAGGAAAAGAACATTGAGTTGATATTTAAGCACTATTACTCCATTACCTCACTAACACTCCAATCTATTTTGACTTACACTGCGAGTCTGTGCACATTTCCAGAGCCAGTCAGTTGTTAGATTGGTCCAAAGCACAGTCTGTAATAGGATATTAGTGTTACTATTACAGCATGTCCTATTTAACTTTTGGAAGTGAGTGACAGTGAATTCAGGCATAGCTGTCGGCATCTCAGAGGGCAGAGGGCAGAGCAGCTGCAGACGCTTACAGATGTCTGGAAGCTTAGAGTAGCCAAAGGCTGGGGGCACAAACGTTCTGCGCGGAAATCAGTGCGTTTCATCAGAAAAAAGGCACAGCTGATGGCCTGTGATAAAAGCTGTAAGCGAGTCATCAGTGATTTTCAAGAACTGGTGGCAATGGTGCCAGCTGATTGCATGCATTCACCATTTACATCTCATTTCCTGCCTTTTTTATTCCCAACAAAGAAGTCACGTTTCCAAGATTTTCGGAGCAAGATATTTTTGTGAAGTCTGATTTATATGCAAAATACACCAATCTAAATCACAAAGTGAAGCAGCAGCAGAGAAGAGTCCACCTGTGACTGAAATTCTGTAGTAGTCATAGTCATAGTAGTAGTAGTAGGAGGAGGAGGAGGAGGAGGAGTAGTAGTAGTAGTAGTAGCAGTAGTACTGCTACTACTACTCAAATTAGTCGCGATCAAGATGATGGACTGGGATTCTGAACAGATGGAGGGAATGTGCAAAGGCTCAAATTAAAGGGAATTTAAATTTTATAAGGAAATGGGAAAAAAAATTTAATGAGAAATATAAATCGGGCATTACAGACCAATTCAGTTTAAACATGACAGCAAGGTGTAATCTTGTATTTTATTATTGGATGTTTTATTTATTTATTTTTTTTAGTTTTTTATTTTTTTTTTTTAATTTATTTATTTATTTTTTTATCATTTAAATGTCTCAAAGCTAAAACAAAGGAATGTCTCAAAGCTAAATAAGGAATATAATGCATTGGTCTTTTTCACTGTGGTTCTGATTCTGGTTGTTTCAAAAGTTATTCTTTCCAACAATTCAGGACATGTATTCTTTATGAAGATCTATATTCTGCACAGCATGGATGTCACACATATAAAAAATGCATTGTTTTTGGAATAACAAGATTGAAACGTATCTTACAACATCAAATAGAGCCTTTCTACCAATGCTGCTGTATATTGTATACACTCTGAATATATATGTGCCAACTAATGAAAACAGAAATAATGAGTGTTTCCTCTATAGCCAAAAATATATTCAAATACAGAATTCACCAGAAAAGTAAGCATCCTGCTAATTTGGACTCATCCTGGAGTTTGAAAAATATATTAATAATATAAAAGTATCAACCTCAAAGAATGTAGCATCAAAGTGTGTGTCTCTTCCATTTACAAGAAAGAGATTGATTGAAATAGTCCTTTGTTGGCTGGTAGAAAGAATTTCTTCAGAGGAGAGCCGAAGGAAGGGAACCATAAAAGCACATCCACCACCATCACTTTCTTATCTAAAGCCGTCTGTTCAACTTCATACAAAACTAACTGGTGAGCAGTCAGGGTCATCCTCACACTATTGTGAGGATGACTTTATGGCATTAATTAAAATCAGCAAATGTTTTAACCGAGATACTTATCCTAACTTGTGAGAAAGCTGTAATTAAATAAGTAAACCTAAACCTAATTAAATGATATAATTTACAGTTTTTTTGGTGTGTTGATAATGTGGCTCAAGAAAATGTATTTCTGCAAAAGTGCAAAATTCTGCTGCAATTTTAATGATTGAAGTAATACCATTATAATATTTTCTGTTTTTAGCCTGGTTTTCACATTTTTATGTATGAGGGATTTCTGATTATCCTGATATAAATATTATGTGTAAGAGCAAAACTTATGTTCAAACCTGTGCAAAACTTAGCCAAGCTTCCATTTCCTTTTTCATGTATTGGTTTCCATTAATTAATGATATTTTAGTTCAGTTTTTTGTGAAACATTTTCATTGTCCTTTATATTACTCTAATGTCTGCAAGTCACAGTTCCTTTTAATTTTAATTTATATACTAAGAATCTTTAACTCCACTTGCATGTACTTCCTGCTACTACTCAGTGCTCATTCTCAGGCTCTGTCCCTTTCACAGCTTTTATATACCTGCTATGTGACTGGCAGTTGGACTGAACCAACTGGTGGGGGGTGGGTAGGGTTATGCATTTACAAACAAANAAAAAAAAAAAAAAAAAATGGTTAAACAAGCTTGTGCATGTTCTCTAACTCTGGCATGAAAATTGAATGAATAGTTATTTAGCTTGGCCTCAGAATGACTAAAAGTGTTAGCAGGAAGAACTTCTGTTCAAAAATATCATTTTTCTCAACTTCCCTCATTTAATCATGGTGAAATCAGGAACTATATATACAGCTTGAAATTATTTGCCCACATTTTTTTTTTTTTTTTTTTTTTGCTGATAAGTGAACATCAGAACATTTGTATGTGTTGCTGCTCTGTGATGTATTTGCCTGAGTGTTACCTTGTTGCCAAAAGTAAATTTTGTTTGATTTTATTTGTTGAATTGTGAATTTGTTGCTTCCTTCAACCTTTCATCAGTTTTTTTTCCCTGTTTGACATTGAAATGATGCACATTAGTGTGTGTTTTAAAAGGCTCAGACTGTGTATCATGTATCATCTCTGCTGTTAGCTTGCATGTTAGCCTATTAGCAGGCTAATCTATGCCCTGTTAACAGGCTAAGCTGATCTGTGTGTTAGCCTGTTAGCAGGCTAACTGGTGACATTTGTGTGTGTTAGCAGGCTTATTCTTGCTCAGTGTTTGTGTTGGCATTTTGGCCTTGTAGTTTCTGCTGTAGGTGTCAGCATGTTGCTTGCTGCTGTCATTGTAAGAAGTATTGCTGGTATGTTAGCCTGTTGGCAGTGTGTTTGCTATACGCTATGCTACGACATGCACATTGTTCTTGCCATATGTGTATGTCAACCCTTCTGTTGCTGTTGCCCAGTTTGACTGTTTGATAACAGAAAAGCAGAGTTGCTTTCTTCCTTCCTTTAACCATTTAAGCTCAAAATTGTTATAACTGTAATTGTTTTTGTCTTTGCTTATATAAATTTGGCATTGAAAACATGCCACATGTAAACTACAGTGTGTTAAAGGCTCAAAGTGACTGTACATTTTTCACACATGGGCTTAACCATTTACAATTAATTCAAACATTTGTGGATATTTTTTTGCCAGCTAAGAAGCTAAAAAATTGACGTTTATGAAATTGAGAATCTCTCCAGAATCCAATTACAGCCTACAATATATAGCAGGGACATGGTGTTGCCTTGTAATAAATTGCTCCAAATGAGGAGGCTTGTTTTTCCAAATATATAGAAAATGTATTGTAAATTGATCTAAAGTTGAAAAGGTAGCATTTAAATTCATTCAATTATTGTTACAATGTTAAATGTAACGATAGAGGTAGATTAAAAATCTGGAATACTGTTTATGTCCAGCAGGTCTGGAAGCAATTGTGGTCCTTCATAAGCAAGTCTAATTTGTTTTCTAGCATCTGTGACGGAGCATCTGCTGCTTACCAAGGATACAATTAGCAATCCATCAATCAACTCTCTCACTTGTAGCTAACGCTGATCATGCTCTGCCAAAACGCATGGCCATTAACAAGGAACGGTTGGCTCTCATGTTCCAGTCCAGGCTGTATTGGCTCTACACAGGAGAAAAAAGTTGAACATTGTCATAATATTCAGAGTTTGTCTGGAACTATTTATTAGGACACACAACTGCTGGAAATGTATTGTGCTGCACATAATCTTAAAGAGGGACGATACTGATGATCAATATTTAAAGAGTGTTACACTGAAAATGCTGCACCACCTTGAATTGTCAAAAGCAAAATTGTAAAAACTGAAGATGGATTGGAAATGATAGCAGAATGACAGTTACATTGACTTTCATTGCAAATATGACTGAACAATCCCAGTCCATGGAAATAAACATTAAATTATTGAACTGCCTAATGTCTTTCAAGGTCACACGTGGCTGAAGCATCCAAAAATACAATTATGGAAGGCAGTGACATTTACATATATTCAAAGGGAACAGCAGTTTGGAGTCTCCAGTCCACCTGTGGGAGGAAACTGTCATATGTTTACGTGAGTTTCCTCCAGAGTTTCCACAGGAAAGACCAGAAATCACAGCAGAGTCTTTCATGTCATAAAGTGAGACCTAAAAAAAAAAAATCATCATGCTGCAAAGAAAAATACATGTGCAATGCATACGGCCTCTTTTTTTNTTTTTTTTTTTTTTTTTTTTTTAGTTACATTTTGACTAAGACTCATTTGCATTTGAAAAACAATATTTCAAAGATTAGGAATATGTCTGTCTTTCACTGACATTAAAAAGTTTGTATTAAACCTGCATTTACAAGACAGAATCTTCCTGTAGCTGAAGGCAGCAAATGTTGAGACACCCAAGATGAAAATTCAGACAGATGAACAAAGATAAACACCAGAAGTCTCATGTTTGACTGTTGCTGTAAACTGTGATTGCCACTGCGTGCTCCCTGGTGATGACAGAGCCACTTTCCCTCCCTCTGCCCATCGCTAGCTTACACCTGAAGTACAACATTCTTCCACTGTCACTATTAGTCAATCTGACACACTCATAATGAGCTCTCCAACCAATTACAAGCCTCTGGAGACTAACAGTCTCTTTAGTTGCACCTGCATGCATATACATACAATAAATAGCTGTGGAGTAGATTCTAGCTCAAATGCTTAACATTGCCCAAGGGACTGAATGATAGATTTGCTGTGACTAGGTATTTCACTCTGGTATATTCCCTTCAAATAAGAACGTCCCTCCCTGCAACTCTACCGGGACAATCTGCAGCATGACGAAGTGCAATTATGTGCCACATAATAGCCAGTTCTAACCCTAACCCTGTTTAAGACACGAAGGGCAAAGAAAAGCCTGCGGGACACACTGTGACTGTGGAGAATCGGGATGGAGAATATGTGTGACACATTGACTGAAAAAGCTTGCAACAATAGACTAATAATGGAAGGTCACGCCTCTGCCTGACATCACCAAGAAGAGGCAGCTCATTCAGGATTTTTGGCTCAGCATATGAGATATACAAAAGCATTATGGTGAGCCACTGCTGTTCTCCCAGCGACACTTTAGACTAAGTGCTGTGCCACATGTCAAAACAGATATGTTGAGGTGCATTCTGGCATCTGTATTGCATTAGTTGGGAAAAGAGCGAAGCACTGGCCTTGTTCATAAAAGTTGTTCATAAAAGCACGATTGTTTTTGTTACACTTTCTTCTTGTGTTAATGCTATTTAATTTCTTTGTTTTTGTATTTGTTATTTGCTTGGAAAGGACTTGCCAAAGAGTCAGAGAACGGCATCAAGCCTAACTCATTTCCTGAGAAACTGACACTGCAAACATTGAATATGATGGTGATGTAACCAACCTTCCCTTGTTTCCTTCACTGCTTGCCTGCACCCTATTTTTTTCCATTCTCTCTCTCTCTCTCTCTCTCTCTCTTTTTTTACACCCCTGCAAATTATTTCCATCACTTCTACTTAAGTGACATTTACAAATGAGGGTAAAATCAGGAGGGCAGTGGATCTCAAATTGGAAAAGGCACTGAACTGAAGATAATGCCACAGGCTCCATAATATCAAACCAAATGATATGAAATGTCAAATGATGTGAAATTGTTGCAGAGCTGAATTTTATACTCCCTCCCTCATCGATGCAGCATTTTTTAGTAATCCTCTACTTGAGTTTATGAGGAAAAACCTGTTTTGCTATAAAGAGTAATGCTGAACAGTGTTCTGTGGTATTCAGCTGAAAAATAAGAGAAAATAAAAAAGGTGTAATTAAAATAAATAAAAATCAAAGGTCAGTTTAAATGATGCTTCATTTAAGAGGTAATAGGACAATTTGGAAATCTCAGCTGAATGCTCATTACTGCACATTTCCATGATTATTTCTGTGCCTCCAGGCCAAAAACAAAGAACATCTCCATGGTGCGAAAGCAAAAGCCATGATGGTTCTATCCCGCCTGTTTACTGCAAACTGGTATAATTCACATGCAGCTCATATGCTGAATGTCTGCACAACAGTTGCTTAATGCAGTTTCTTTCTCTCTGACATCCAATCAGAAACAATATTTTCCTTCTGAATGGCCAAATTCTCAATTACCATTACCCACGATATGGTGATGATAGCAGCCTTTTCAGCTCTCCTTCTTCCGAGCTCAGCCTTTTCAGTTGCAGTTATTCATTGTCTGCTTTCAGTGGTTAGAAATGCATTTAATCTAGGTTAATTTGGGAAACAGAGAACAGAATAAAGGGCCTGGGTCATTGTTTAATCCAAGCAGTCAATTACATTGTCTCTAATGAGATCAAACTGATGAAGGCCATCAAGAGTAACATAAAGCCTTATCAGTCACAGATTAATAGAGTCTATTTGAACATTTAGGGTGTTTGAATTAAATGAAGTTTGGTCTCCATATTTCTTCCGGCAGTGTTGAGGTCAGTCTCTTGACTCTCAAAATGACATTACTATAGGTCTGGAATAATGATCCATACTCAATAAAGCTTTGAAACACCAGGCTGTAAACATTTGAAGGATCTGTGTAATATCTCATTAAGCCTTGACCTCACAGCCAGATACGTTACATAGGATAAGCAGAAAATCCTATCGTTCTCATGTATTCTTCACCTCCCTGCTCAACCCATGCCCCTCATTCCATTACATTTGATTTGGAAACCCATTCACGGTCCAGTGACTCCCATTTTCTCATGGGATTATCGACAGGGAGCCTCCATTTGTTCTAATCCATCTCTTTGTCATTCAAGCACCAATGTCAATCCCATAATTGTATTTCTAAATTCCATTCAGATCTGGTGGAAATATTTATATGGAAAACAGTGAGAATGAAAACACACCATTTGAAAAGGAAAAAAGTCAAATTGAACAGGGTACATTTTAATTCTAGAACTGAAACTGTTTCCTTTTTCCTCTAAAGAGTGTTCTCTGCGCTGATATGTACTCAGAGGCATCTGCAGTGCAATATTCTGTTCTTTTCAGGTCATCTATTTTGTGATTCTTGGAGTCCCTCAGTGTCTTCTATGCCAGATGAGCAACACCCACAGTTCTGGAGGATCCTCTGTTTTGCAGTAAGACGAGAGGTGAAGGCAGCTCATGTTTATGGCATGGCAGTGATGTACTTATATGTAACCCCGAGGCAGATGAGCAGATGCTTCATTACCCTCTCTGCACACTGCCAGGATTATAATAACACATGGATATGGAAATAAAGGCTCGCAAATGCCATGGGGGAGAAGAGGAACATGATGAACATGGATGCTCACGAGTCAGTGGCATTCAGAGGAAAAAAATAAAATCTGTGTTTACGTGGTGAGATCGATGGATAGATAGATGTTTTTGTTTAATTAACTTATATTGGCATTCCTATATTGTTCCTACATATATATATTAAATGCTGTCCATTATGCTCATTGTATTTACTATCATGTTTTTTACCCTGTGTAGATTATTGTTCTTTCTTCCATAGTGTTGCATTTTTAGATAATTTACCCTTGCTGCAGTATGCTGTGTGCCCTTTGCATTATTTTCCATGCTGCACCATTTTGGAGTCACAAGAAACTTTTGGTTGTACGTCGACTTTGCTCAGTATCCCAATAATTGAGTTCAAGTGAAGAGAATTGAATTCAGTTGAATCAAATGTTTCCAGTTTTTACAACAATGATGGTAAAGTCCATAGTAAAATACCATAATTTCCCTTTAAAATCTAAGTTTAATGCCTAGGCATCAGGATCAACATTGACACTGCTGATCTCATAATTATAAAACATTAAAGTCACTCTGTACATTTCACCAGTAGTGCCATCTGGAAAACCAGACTTGGATTCACAACACCAATGTCAATCATTTTAACAAAGACATCTTATGGGTCTTCATAAGTCTTTTTCCACTTCAATCAACATGTCCTGCCAGCAAGGCCGTATGCAGGGTTTTAGAAATACCGAGGTCCAAAAACTGAGCCTGCTAGGGGGGTTCGGGGGCAAAAATTGTGATTTCCCTGATCTAAATATGTGCATTTTAAGATGTTTGAAGAGATAAAAATTTAATAACAATAGCTTTAAAACCATGTCAGTCAGTAGCATAAACGATCTGTCTCTGCTTTTTATAACCTGCTCCCTCTGTCTCATGTCCTCTTGTCTCTCTGTCCTCAGCGTTACAATCATTCTTTCATTTCTCTCTCTGTCTTCAACTCTTCGTCCTCTCTCATTCTCTGTATTCACTGTCTGTCCCTTTCTCTGTGACTTCTCACGTGTCTCTCCTGCAAAAGTGTATTAAAATAATTTAGTAAAATTATATACACCTTCTTTATTTCATCTTTGTGTTTGAGTTTGCATCATTTTGGATTTGATTATAGAAATGTGTCTCAAACAGTACATAAACACAAGCAAAATGTGCGTTATACAGTAATACTATATTACATTATAATGATGCTAGGTGTTTTGTGTTGTTGCTAAATTGAGCCTTTGGGTTCCACTCTAAAGAATGTAAAGATAAGTAATTCAATTAGATCCCAGAGAACAAAATTTCCAGGGGTAGAAATACTACCCATTACAACTACCCATGGAAAATAGTTTAAATCATACCTTAGAATGATGTATTTCCTGACTAAGCATCTTATTCAGCACATTTTGGGGGTTAGGGTTAGCTAATAAGCCGTGATCCTCAGTTACGGTAATCAGCTGCTGAAATAAATATCATGTTTACCGGTACGTGGAGTATTTTCAGAAAATCACAGGAATACTATGACAATACCCAGAAAAACAGGTAATTTGCTAAACATATAAACTGATGGAACAACATCAGGGGGTCGGCTGAGGGAATTCCAAAACTCCGGAATGTCCAGCACATAGACAGACCCGCATCGACTCAGGTACAGGATAGTTACTGAAAACACGTAACGGGTGAGATTCTTAACAAAAAAGTCACCATAATTACACAGTTAAATAAGCTAAATAAGCGCCGTGACAATTATATCTCATTTATAAAGCTTTCCTTACCTTCATCAATGTGATTCAGACGAGGAAGAGGAGTCCGGAAAACTTAAAGTTAGCTAATGTCACTTATGGTAATCAGCTGTTTACCGGTACCGGTACGTGCATTATTTTCGGAAAATCACAGGAATACTATGACAATTCTCAGAAAAACAGGTACTTTGCTAAACAAATAAACTGATGGAACAACATCGGGAGCTCGGTTTATATGCCGGTTTCTTTAAAAATCTAAATTTGCAGATCAAAATCCTGGGTAGGCTTTACGTAAAGAACCTCCGTGTGTGTTGAGCAAAGATATTGTAGTAACAAACAAGATAATGCACTGCACTGCACCCCACACACACACACACACACACACACACACACACAGCAATGACGGCGATCAGATGAGCAAGTGGGTCATTTTGCCATGATACAATAACTTTGCTGCACCAAAGTAAAGCTACTTTAGGCGATTATTTCACGACTTTTATTATACACCTAGGAAAAAATACCAAGGTCCGGACCTTGGTGACCTCAGTGGTGGGTACCCATGCCTGCCAGTGTGATAGACAGATGCAATACTGATGAAATTAACTTCATCAAGTGAGTCTTTGAGAAGATCAAAAATTTCAATCACCAACTAATACACAACTGTCAGATTTGGACATGGATCAAACACTGTACATAATATTTTTTCCTTTCTTGATACCTATATGTATCTATCTATAGTGCACTTTGAGTGGCATTGTTCTGTTTCTTTTGCTGATATTTTATTAGGTTTTGCTCATAAAAAACATCTATGCTCTCTGTATTCACAAAACTCTTCTTTAAGATGACTGATCCAGTGATTTCCACATGCCCACCAACACATGCAGAGATGCATGTGGCCAATGACCTTGTGTTGTTTTGTTGTAGTAGTTGTTGTTTATCCAACTCAGAGCTTTCACCTCACCAACTTAATTATTTTTCTCTCTCCCCAAGCATTTGCTCTCTAAGCCCCAAGTCCAAAGAGATCTCAATCCCAAAGGAATAGAGAGGGACTCCTGAGAAGCCAGAGGGCAGACATCCAAAATCAGAACCACTTTTAAATCCCAAGACTGAAAATAAGACCTTAGAGAGCATGTTTTATTAGACTTAGAGCAGGCTGTGATGAATGGAATGGACTGTAAACATTTTCACAGGGGACCACTATTAATGGCAGAACACATGACACAGGGAGACATGGACAAATGCAGGAGGTGTTGTGGAGGGAGATTTTTGTGTTGAAGTTTTATTTTCTTCTTTTGAAGGTGCCGTGTCAGCTCACTTCCTGTGGTTTTTGCTTACAGGGTCAGAAAGACTGGGTCACTTGCTAGGTCACAGAAAGTCCCAGATTCCCTTGGTTGCATAGAGACTGCTTTCAATGTCATTTATATGCTTTCGGAAACGCAACCTTGTATATCCCTGTAAACAAGTCTATCCAATGATGACCCACAGGATATAATAGCATTTCATATAACATTTCAATAACATTTCATCTTCCCTGAGGGACTGTAATTGAAAGAACATTATGATGTCTCCACCGTCGAGCCTGTCTGAACTCAGAGTACCGCATGTTCAAACTATGAGGTTAGTCAGTTTAATACTGACAGATGAAGGCAAACATTTAGGTACACGGTGTAATTGCCATGTTATATAAATGGTAAGAACAGATCATATTAAAGCTGGAGATGACTATGTACCTGACTGATTTATTAACTGATTTATTATTGACTGATTTATTAACAAAGCATGTCTCTTGAAAGCTGGAAACCAGTGAAGAGGCATGAAATGAGATAACAGTCAAAGCATTGTTGATTAGTCTTCATTGTGCTTGCAGGACTAAACTGATGGTGTCAAAAACATGACAATAGGCTGATGCAGAAATGGGAACTGGGAAGTATAACTGCTTCCAGACAGGTTGGCTGCTCCTATATAAGGGGAAAGTGCAAATTCAATTATTTATTTGTGCATGTATCTAACCTGCAGGCCAGACTTCACAATTTAAATGGTAATCGTGAGCCTATTTATTTTGGCGCTGGATGTGAACAGTAGTGCTGTATTGGTACCTTATGGGAAGGGTCCTCCACCAATATATCTTCATACTTTATGGAATGCTTGACATAATAATTATGTTTAATCCCCAATAAAGCAGCCACCACTTTGTAAGTGCCATAAGTATGGAGTCATACAAAGATTAATGGAGGCATAGTATCTGGTTTATATTTGTTTTTCTAATTCTGAGATTTATTAAATTTCTTCACAGATTTAGTTAGTATTATACTAATTTGTGACTTGCCATTAAACCCAGTGCCACAACATCTTAAAGCAAGTCACGGTGGCCAAAAGAAGTGATAATAAGGAGATATTGGCATACTGAATTTTTTATTAATGTGCCCAGATTTTCTTGAGTTATTTGTCTTGATGACATCACTGGTCCATCCCAAAAATTTTTCCTCCTCTCATCCTTCTCTTCATTTTGAGGGACAATCAGAGTTCCTTTGCTCATTTCCGACAGTTTTGGGACAGCAGTTGGATGGAGGAAACAAGTTAATTTTGGGGTCATGGAGGAAAGGTGGATGGAGGAGGGGTTAGAATGAGACATTTTGAAATTTTGGGACGTATCCTATCACTACAGAACTAGAATACTAGAGCTAAACTTCAGAAACAACTAGGGATATAGTGTGTGTGTGTGTGTGTGTGTGGGTGGGTGTGTACTTCTTGTTCAGCTCTTAAAACCACTGAAATGGGCCTGTGACATATGCGATAAAATAAAACAGCAAACTGACTCTGTAACATCAGTTATGCAGCAGTATTTTATTATTTGTGTGGATGAGTGTGTTTTTCCTTATAAATTTAACTTTTAACTTGTATAGAAATAACAGTGTTACATATTCTTGTTTATAAAAAAATATATATATATTCTTATTCAGTCATGTTTTGTAGCTTATTTAACATTCCTCTTTCCAACTTGGTGTGACTGAATGATAGCATTCATGGGCAAAGTTAAGATGGGCAATTAGCTGGAATATTTGTTTGCCCCCAGCTTCACCCTGCCAGCCTGAATACGCTGAGACATTATTTTGATTTCAGTACAAATTCTACTACTTCTTGTATCTGATTGTCTATGAAAGGGAAAAGAAACTACTACACCCTGCCCTGCAATCTTCACTGGGCTGAAGTAAATTGCTTTCATTTTGGCTGGGCTCTCCTTTGTTATAATGTGACAAGGCTACTGATTAGATGAGAGGGAGATCAATACACTGTCAAGCTTGTGGCTCAAAAGCAAAAGGGAAATCAAGAGAGAGACTTTCTCCACCCTGATGCTGGATGGAGCTCACATTGAGCCTCCAGTCTTCAGGGTTAACAGCCCCATCTGAGGATGTTTGATATCACGACTAAACCAGCTAACCATGGATAAAAATGTCAAACATTTTAATTTATATGTTTTACTATTATGGAACTGGACTTAATTTAATCTGTCCAACCTCAGTACAACCTGCGTGTTAACATGTTGGCAACATCAGCATAATGTGGTGCACTTGACTTAATTTTCTAGGTGGATAAGTCTCAATATTTTTCAGTAGGTGATCGGAATCACGTAAATTCTCAAAAACTAGATAAGGACAGATTTTTTCAGAAAGGATGTAAATCAGTGGTTCTCAAACTGTGGTACATGTACCATCAGTGGTAACTGAAGCTTTTATTATAAAGTTGGTTGCTGTGAACACAGAAAAACTGAAGAGTTTGCCTCCAGCTCCTCCTCTGCACCTTTTTTTTTTTTTCAGGGAATGATTCTCATTGACAGTGAGACTGATTGTGGATGGAGCAGGTGTCCTTTTGATGTCCTCAGCACAGTTATTAACAAGTCATATTGTATGTGAAAACCAATCATAAAGAATAACAGGCAGTAATAGCTGTTGTCTCAGCATAATTGTTTAGAAATCGGGCAGCAGGCTGACACGCAGTGGAGTCACATTTGTGCTTACCGCCTTTGAAGATTGTCCTTATCCATGAGGGGAAATAGAGCAGCAAGTAGCTATTTGCCATCTAATTAGGATTATTCATGGAGTTCAACAAGCATACACCTGGAAACTGTTTTTCATACATTTCCAATACTCTTCTTCAATGATAAAGATAGGTCTCTGCAGACTCATACACATCCCTCCAGGATGTAATGGCCAATCATATTGCAGATCTGTTATCTATTAATGAGTAGATAAGAGTCTTGACAGTACCTGTAGGGTAAGCTGCAAGTTTGCCACGAAGTCATCAGTATGTTTAGCTCATTAAGTTGACAGAGCATTTTCTCACAATTGACACCATCCAGCATTGTGCTGTTAAAGTTGTAACAGCTGTGGATTTGTTGAAGAGGGAGGTGCAACCCTAACTCTAGCTGTTGTTGATGTTGTTATGCACAATAGAGAGTTTTATCAGATAATTCTCAAGGAATAAGGTTTAGTACTTGGATATTGTGATCACATCAGGTTATGAAAAATATATTGGTTCCTATGTACTCATGCCTGCTTCTGAGTTCTGAATGTGGGACATTTAAAAGGTTTTCAAGGAAAATTACACCACAAAAGTGAAACGGCTTTGCGTGCATAACACTCAACCTTCCAGATTATCCCATTTGAGACTTAAAGTGTTGTTCATAGAAACCCCAGGGGGCAGAAGACGCAGCCACTTCACTTTGATCGTGACAGAATGATGGCTTCCTCCCAAAAATATCATCTCTTTGCAGCTTGACCCACTTGTTTGCTCTTATCTTCAGCATACTGAGGAGGAGTGAAATGATATGCAGTTGCTGGTAGAAGCTAATTCTACATCTTATTCCCTATAGAAAAGGGTATTTAGTAGATTGTAAGTGCAACATAATTTATGCCATAGTAGATGCTTCAAAGTGACTTACACTATCACAAATGCATGCATTATTAGTATGAGTAGTTTGTAGTGGAATAAAGCAATGCACAAGCTAAAATCTGCTCGTACAGGACCATGACCATGAGAGTACGGAGGGACTTGTATTGAAAGCTGGGAGCAGATTAAAAACCCTTTACCATGTTCAATCTGTCCTCAGGATTCTGCAGGATGTATATGACTAAAGGTTGTCGCTGTGTTACTAGTGTAAATAGATCACTGAGCCGGACAAATTCAGGTCTCGGACAAGGTGACTCGTCATGTGTGCGTGTGTGTGTGAATCTTGTATAACCCCCATTACATTCCATCTCTGAGACAGAGCACTCAGATCAGGTGGTAGAAAGAGACCCTTGCTTTTGTCCACAGCCACTAACTTTGTCATTGTCACCATCCCAGCTGTGCTTCCTCTCATGAGCATCGCTTTTTATCCCAGTAAGCTTAATGACCCACGAAACAAGCCTGTAAAATTTAAAGGATGCCATTATTAGTCTTCCCTGATAAAGTTAGATAGTGTTAGTAAGGTGTCAGAATGTGCATTGCTGAGTGTGGTGTCTATTCTGTCATTTTTCAGCCTGATGCAGAAGTCCTTATCATAAACAGCAGAAACGCTTGGTTGTGATCTCTGATAATTGATTTTGCATATACTGTATGCCTTCAAAAGACAGAAAAAGACACAGAGAGACATCATTAAAAATATAATGAATGCAAATGAAAAAAGCTTTCCCCTTTTTTAATAATCATCATTGTTAAAATATTCTCTTTTTCAGTATTAGGATTCTTACAATGTGAAATTACTCTATTAATTAAAAAATAGAAATATGTTTTGTTTTGTTTGGGTTTTTTCACATAAGGCAAGGAAGGAATCAGAGTGAACAAGGACTGTGCCAGTGTGATAAGGTGTAGAGTCTCTTTTGCTGTCTTATCAGTATCCTCTGCAGTCTTAGTACTGCCACAGCTCTAGTGAGAATTGACAACAACAACCCAAATGTTTTTTTTTTTCTTTTTTTTTTAAACTCTTGCTTTTTCTGCAGATGGATTTTCAGGATCTTAAAGTATGAAAGCTGTTGCCAAGTCCTGGCATTAAGCACAATCTTCCTTCATTTAGTCAGAGAGAACTCCAGGAAACTCTCATGCATTTACTCAACTTTACAGGTGTTACTGACATGGACACACTAGACAGGTGTTCTAGTTTTTGTACTTTCCAAACAGTTCAAATAGAAGCAAATGCAGGAGCTCAGATTGGAGGATTTTTATGACAAGGTGAGATTATGTGGACACCAGTGGGTATATTACTAAATATCGGTACGATAAGATACTTTACTGTTGTGACACTTTACATAGAAATATTCAATTTGGTTATAACTATTGGTTCATGTGAGAATTATTATACCATCTGCTCATATTGTCGTATCTGGCACAGTCACATAGGGATGAAAATATGCAAACGGAAATATGTATTCAGATGATAATGTTAACATGCAGCCATAATGTTGAAGCAGCAGGAGACTTCATTTTTAAAAGAGAAGGGAGAGTATTATTTATTTTCCCTTACACCGATATACAGAAACAGAATATATGTGTATTTCATTAAAAAAAAATTAACCAAACTAAAATATAACAACAGGATCCCATCTCTCTCTCTCTCTCTCTCNCCCCCCACCCCATCTCAATTATATATTTTCTGACATATCTGCTACTTTGTTCATACTTGGCGGCTGTAAAGAAATGTGATAACATACACATATCCTAAAATCTTAACATCCAAAAAAGAAATAATTATTCTAGTAGGAGCTTTGTGTTGTGGTGGGTCAGGTCGCCTGCTTCCACAGCTTCTTTGTGTCCTTTGTGTGACACACAGCAGGGCAGAGGGGCTGTGGAAGGGTGACTAATGTATCTACGGGGTCATATCTAGCTTGCTGTATAATAAGCAGAATGGGATCAAATTTTGAAAGTGGAAACAGATCAAGAATTGTCTCCCACCCCCTGTGTATGTAATGTACAGTGACCTTGATCATGCTTGGAGCTGGGCTTTGGGTATTTTGCCAGAGGTTGCAGGAAGGTTATTCAGCTTAAGCTTTTTAGTGTGTCTGTCAGCTATGGTTAAGCTCAGTCTTGCAATGTTGAAAATCAAGTTTCAGTTGTTATTAGCAAAATATTTGGGCGAACTCTTGAAAGACACAGCTGATCAAGCTTAATATTCACTCTGTGAGCAATGTTTTATCTGTTATTGACCCACTGACTGACCAAACTGCCATTTCCGCTACATACAATTGGCTGTTAAAAAAAAAAAAAAAAAAATGAAAATGAAAATGAAAATAACCCAAAAAGAGGGATAGCACTGGAGTGAAATGAGGCATTCAAATGCCCCTCAGAACACAATAGCGGATCCAGACAGCCAAGCCAGGTTGCTCACAGACAGAAGCATCAAATCACAACAAGCAGCTGCACAGTGCCATCTAGAGGCCCCTCAGGCAAAAGCAGGCAGAAGACAACAGAAGAAAAACAGTCCAGAGTAGTTTTGAGCAGGTGTCACCCACATTTCTGCAGGTGTGCATTCTGGGTATCAGTTAGTGAGAGGTCATGTGTTTCCACACACTCAGATTTTCTTCAGGTGAAAAGCAGGCAACATGTCAGCCTGATTGCTGATTCTGTTCTGCTAACCTAACTAATCCCTGACTGATCCTATTTTGAAAAAAATGACGCAACCAAAAACGGAGCAAGAATGTGTTTTCCAGGGCAGGCCCGAGCTGTTAGCAAGCGTAGAGAGCAGAGCTGAGAGATACAAAGTGCAGTGAAAATTGTCAAGATGGCAGAGCTGTCAGACATATAGTGTTTGAAAGTGCACGGTGTTGAGTAGCAAGCCTTTGTCCTTTTTTATCACCAGTGCTCAACTGTCCCCAGTAGCACCGTGACATCTTTAACACTGTAGGTATACAGCCTTTTTCCAGATATATGCTGTCATCAATTTTCCTGCCTACTGAGCACACACTGTTCATGCTGTGTGCATCCTTGTCACAAAAAGTCAAACCTTGCTGTTCTTGTTTCCCGCTTGCACTTAAAATTCCCCAATTCAGTCAACCTAGTATGCAGAGTTGTTTTCAGTACTCATAATTTGATGAAATATTCATGTTTACCATGAAACACTGTTCCATCAAGTGGCAATTACAGCTGTCAGGAAAATAAAATAGACAGAACAAAAGATGTACTGGTTCTTAAAATACACATGATAAATGCAAACTAAATGTATTTATTTGTCTCCAAGAGTTCAGATTGTGAAATGCTAAAGGTTCGTTCCTGCTGCGATGGTGGTATTTGAGAGGAAGATTTCCTTTTCTCTGAAATGAGTTTAGTCTCACATGGGCAACGCTGACAAGAAATGCAAGCTAATTATATGAGGGGAGGAAGATTTCCACACAGACCTGCATCTAACAGACCCAGCGTCATCATCTATATGCTGTGCTAGTGGATTCTCAGAGAGAGAGAGGAAGGGGGGAGAGAAGGAGAGAGAGAAAGAGAAGGGGGGAGGGGGATGCATGTACTTGATTTTTTTTCCCCGATATATTTGTAACAGAGTGAATATTTGTGCGTGAGGGAGGTGAGTGGGTGGGTGAGTGAGTGGTGAGGTGGACCATATTTTAGAAGTAAAAATGGGGACAAAAGTCCTGGATTGGGCCCCAGTCTGAATTAATTGCCAACACTTAAAGCAAATATAACCTCAATTTTGCCACCCGGTGATTACGGAGGTCACTGGAGCTCTAGGAGCTCTTGTCCTCATTCTCATCAGAAAATGTGTTCCTTCAGGGCTTATTGTGACTTCTACCAATGTCACACTTAAAATATTCTAAATTCGGGATGCTTCTAGGGCTACGCCTACATTAATAGAATTATGTAAGCAAAAACTATTGAGATTGTTTTCATTACGTACTTTTTTTGTACTTATGCTTTTATCCAGAAGGGTGTTTTACTAAATTGTTTAGTTTAACACAAACTGTGGAATTCTAATTAAGATGACACTTCACAAAACACTAAATGACATTGTAGCTTGCATTCCTTCATTTTTTAAAATGACAAATGAAACAGGAGGAGAACCAAGGTAAAGACGTTTTTTTTTTTTTTTTTTTTTTACCACTACATTGATGTGATTGTAAGCTATGCTGGTATTTAGCACCATGTTCTGCAGCTATTTTGTCAGCTGCAGTTTCCATGTCTCAATTGCAGAAAAGTTGAGGTGTCTTTTTATGGAAGCTGACATGACAGTTGAGATCTCTGAGGATCTGTCAGCTAAAATATAAATGTTGAATTTCTTTTTCTAAACATGACAGAGAAAGACCACATTTGACAAGAGATTTAAACCTGAGTAATTTAGAGGGTTTCATTTGTATGCAGCAGAAAAGAAAAGATTTTATGTTTAACTGAGACTGATTAGAGATATGAAGGATGGAGTTAAGGTGCTTTTAGCTCTGATGACAACAGTCCTGCTGTGTGTGTGTGTGTGTGTGTGTGCGTGTGTGTGTGCGCGCACTCGTGTGCGTGCATGTAGAGTAAGGACAACCTCTGCTTTCAAGGAATAACAGTGCAACTCTCACATCTGATGAAGTAACTAAATAGGACAGAAATTGTGTGTTTAATATTTTGCTTTAAAATCCCATTGCTGTTTCTCTTCTGTCTGTGATTGTTGTTTCTGTGTTGGTTCAGGACTCAATAGCTCAACAGCAATCAAGGTCAAAAAAAAAAAAAAATCCATCCATCCCTCTGTGGATACACATGATTCTACTGGAGTAACACAGCTGATGTGGTATTGCTGCCTGGACAGATAACCTGCATATATTTACTGTACCTGCTCAAATCATTGGTTCTCTTTCATCAGCTAGGAGCAACATTGCTCACACATCTAACATAGAGGATATAACAGACTGTGAAAGTAAAATCCCCCTGTGCCCATTT
Organism: Lucifuga dentata; assembly: GCA_014773175.1. NCBI lineage: Eukaryota > Metazoa > Chordata > Actinopteri > Ophidiiformes > Bythitidae > Lucifuga > Lucifuga dentata. The sequence goes on along the minus strand of VXCM01002975.1, from coordinate 13,456 downwards.
TGTTATTTTTGATATATATGTTTTGTATGTGTGCATGTGTGTGTGTGTTTTCTATATAAGAGAAATAGTGGGAAGAGCTGATACTAGTTGGTAAATCTAAAAATATCATCGTGTTCAAACTGATGAGTTCATTTAGTAAAAGGAAGATCATTTTTGGGTTGGATCATCCTGACAGATGTGATAATTCAGTTGCAGTTTAGAACAGAAGTGAAACAAGGAAATGTGTTTTTAGTGTCATACCCTTTTCTTCACACATCCAAATAATTAAACTTCAGATAACCTGTGTTTTCTTCAGAAGATGGAGGTGATGAAGTGAAAGCAGTGTTGCACCTATTCAGGGGAATTCTCTGAATGGCTCTGCTTCTGCTGTCTGTATCTCCATGCAAAATATGCTTTCACTAATATTGTGAGTCAATTATATGTTGGTGTTTCATGTGAAACATTATTAAAGTTTATTCCCAGCATGCTTCAGGCAATTCCCAAATGGAATAACCTTGCTCTTTGTCTCTCATGTCACTCTCTCAGCATGCAAGCAGCATATTGATCTATGTCACAAATCCCTCATACTAAAACTTCCCCTCAAACAGAGCGCAGGCTCACAGATGCTCCGGCAAAGCGACATATTACCAGTGTCAGACAGAAACAATTTTACAGCAATTTTTGGTGTTTCTCTTTTCTTATATAAGAAAAAAAAATAATCATTGTGATCATGGTTCAGTGTGTTTCATTGCTTTTGAGCACATCAATAATCTGTGTATTATTTCAACAAGATGAAAAGTCTAAAGCTCTGCTAGAGGTTACAGTGTTCATTACACCCTGCAATACGCAAGTGTAGTGGAGCAAATGATATACATCAATTTACAGAGGATTTGGCAATTTACGTGCTAAAAATGTAGAGTTTGGCCTCAGAATGACCCCACAGAATGGGTTATGGAATCAACAAATTCCTCTGGGGAGCATGAATGTGCTCAGTAATGAACTACTGGTTAATGTAGTTTTTTGTTCCGCAAGTCAAAATATTTTTTGATTGTGACACTATAATAAAGGTCACAGTATCGCCTAAAATCAATCAAGTTCATCCTCTTGGGACAATGAATACTGACCACAAATGCTGAGGAAATATGGCAAAACGTGTTGGAGATATCAGCCCATGATGAAGAAATTTTGAGCTAGCAGTGCCGCTAGAGGAAAGGTCAGGGGTAACCAGAAATTTAAGATATCATCCTATGAGGACCAGCAATAACTTTACCAAATTTTGTAGCAATCTGGTTGGTAATTATCAAAATATTGCACTCTTTCAAAGTATTGGAGTGAGCGATTGACATATTTTGGAAACATTATGTATCTCTGCCCCTAGTGGGCATCAATGGGAAAATAAAAGAGCTTACCTTCTGAAAATAGTACAAAAATCCCTGCATAAGAATTCTGATTACTGTGGTCTGACTTAGATTATTTATGTACAAACTATGGTGCAGAGGGGAAAAGAGTTAGGTACCATAAACTTTATGTTTACTGTTTAGGGAGAGGCATGGATATGTTGTGAAATGGTGGAAAAGTGAGATGGAGAAAACTGACTCCTTGATATGCCGCATGTTTCCTCAGGAGCTTTTCATATTGCCTCTGGCTAGAGAACAAAGAGACACAGAGGAGAAGTTCATTGAGTCTTCATGCTCTCTCCACTTCCTCAGCATGCTAACTTATAATCTTGATGTTACGGTTGTACTGCTGAGAACTGAAAACTGGAAAATCATTTCCCAGCAGGCACAAATATGCATACACAGCACGCATAAGTTTATATACATACAGCACATACTGACGTCACCTACAGCATATTAATCACAACACTGGGTTATGGTTTGGCCCAGACATTAGTCCTTCTGTCCAATAGTGGCATATTGTTACTAGCTCTTTACAAATAATTAAAGTTTCTTATAGAAAGAGAAGTGAGTACAACCACAAACATGTTTTTTTTTTTTTAAATGAGAAATACNTTTTTTTTTTTTTTTTTTTTTTACAGTTACAACAACAGGCTCATAGTGCACCTTTGGTCCATCACAAAGGGACAAAAAATGCACCAATTCAGTTTGAACTGAATATACAGTAATTAAAGTCAGTTGAGTAATGTAACATGTATATGAATGCATTTATTAGGCTCAAACATGCAAAATTATCGGTATGGTCCTGCATATATAATTTATGAAGGACATGATTTGAGTAAGTGGGCACTTGATGTTTTTATTATATTAGTACATCATATCACAAAACACACTATGATTTAATGTATATAAGTGTGTATCATAGCTTGGTTCATGTCAGATAACCTGCGTTCTTGAGGAATGAGTGTTGACACAATGCAGGTGAGGAGAACTGACGCACATCATCCATTTTTGCTCTCCAGCTACCCCCTCATAAATATAGCATCAATAGTGTGCCTCTCTGGCATGGGGTAAGGAGAATGAAGCAACTCCAGCTGAAGTCTCAGTGATCTTAGATGAATGGGGTGTCATTCAGGGAATAAAGGGGGCAGAGAAGGGTGGATCTGATGCCAGGTGTTGCTGCGGGTGAAGGCCGTTTGTCTTAGCTTCAATCACTTTGAAAAGCCTAACCTGACTTTGCTCTCTTGCACAGCACGATGGTGGAGCCTTTCATGAACTGCTCGGCTGTTGGAGAAAGACACTTAACCTCACTTGCAAAACAGATTTAATGAACCAGAACAAATGTCTTTAATCAAATTCCCTTTCGCAAGAATATCAAAATGTCGCAGGGAAAATGGAGTGGTTCAATGAATTTCCGATGAAAATCATTTGAAGGAATTGATTGATTGATCATTTGATTGGCATTACTTCACCCAATAGACAGACTTTCAAAACATGACATTTTCATACACAAGCATGTACCATATACAAGTCTGTACACCAACGCTATGCACTAAGCTGGGCACAGACAAATGACATAATGGCTTTTGTACATTCTGATGTTGCTGACTTTGACTTGTGAGACCCTCTGAAAGGACATTTTGGGGAATTTGAGGACAAAACAAAACACAAGTACTGCTGATGCAGTTAGTTTGCAGTATACAGTCAACCCTGAAGGTAATGACTTCCTGTTTCTGTGAGGGTTGTGTGCAGATGTCAGAAACACTTCATCCTATACAATAAGTTTCCCTTGGAGCAGAACCGCATTACATTGTGTGGAGACTCATGAAAGTGCGTATCATGCACTTGTCTGGTCAAGTTTTAAACCAGCCAAAATGGGCCCAACAAGAATGCTTTACTGGGAGGACTTTTGTGACATTTGTTGTGATAGCCATTGTTTTCAACAGAGACCAATAAAATGGTCATGCAGGTTAACAGCTAATGCAGCGTGACTGTTAACTTAAAATGTAATGGATGAATAACAGTAAAATGTAGCCACATGGCATTTTGATTAAAGAAACAGAACACAGGCTGTTATGCCACATAGTTTCACAGACAAATATGTGGAAGTCTAACTAAGGATTCCTCTGGGATTTTTTTTTTTTTTTTTTTTTTTTTTTTTGGACTGTGCACAGGTGGAGCTATCAATCTGGTACCTGTTTATATGGCTGCCAGATGTTAGCCACTGAGACCAAGAGCTATTTACAACTATGCTATGCCTCAACTTTATTTTATTGTATTTTCTTTTATTTTATTTTCATTGATTTATTGATTTCAATGGCAAGTCAGGTAAAATAAATAACAACATGAAAATAACATACTGCATTGATGGACTGGACAGGGCGTGACACAAGAAGCTAGGCACAGACGAATGACATAATGGCTTTTTCACATTCTGATGTGCTGACTTTGATTATGATCATGGCAGCTATAATATGCTATTTAGTACACCTTCAAAGACTAATCTTACTATTAGTAAGGTTGGCTGTTTAGGTATATTGTGTCACACAAGGTAAAATATTGACAGTTTGGATAAGAGAGATTGCTGCTGCTTCAGTACGATGTGGATCAGTGTTAATGTTTTCTCTGGGGCTCGTGTTCTCCGATATTTGTTGCTTTAGCTGCCATGTGCATACTGATGCATCTTTCTGCCTCTTGTAGGAGGAAACACCTGCACAGCTGTAAAACTCCAGATAAACACTGAATAAAACTTCTGTGACAACTTTGGTAACTTAAGTGAGTTCAGCTTAAAACACAATTTCATTCTTAGGACATAAAATCACTTTACATCACAATCTGTTTTTATTCTAAAACACAAAATTATTTTGAAGGTGAGTCATACAGTTTGTTTTTTTTCATCATTTTTATAGTGAAATATAGTAGGGAGTAGAATTTCACACCAATAGAAATGCATCTAGTAAGGCAAGTCCATAGGTGCTGACCCGATAAGTCCATGTGCTGATCTGCCCCAAATGCTTGGTTTTAGGGTAGTCTTTTACTTCTGTAACTTATTTACATCAACATGTAACACATCTGAACACACCTCTTCTGACACCTGCACAAAGTAAAAGTTTACCAATCAAGTGTTTAGCTAGCATCCGTGTTATTGCCAGCTCAGGCCTGACACAGTTGACCAAACAGAACAGAGCTGAGGGGGGCCTTAAAAAGACCTCAAACAGCTTGATTTCACTCAGTGTACACAGTGGTGCTGCAGCAAGGGAGAGCAATAGTGGATTAATGTTTTTGCACATTAAAGCATTGCAAAGTTTTCAAAACTTACCTGTGAATAAAAGTAAGAAAACAAAAATCTATATCATGTGTCCCCTTTAATGTAACATGGAGATATTGTTACATTCTCTCTGCATCTTATGTTGAAGGTTTTTCACATTATGAGAACCACACCATTCCCTCTTGGTGTAATTTAATTACAGTGGACCTTGGCGTGCCCAGGCAGTGCCCACGCAGAGCAGTGCAGAATGCCAGCCGGGAACATCCTGTCTTAGGCGACAGGAACATCAGATGCGACAGATGGCTCATAAATCATGGAAGTGCATGCATGTGTCGAAGGGAGGTCTTCCTCTGGAGAGCCCACTGTGAGCAGGTGGGCAAAGGAGCATCAGCTCACCAACACTGGGAAACTGCCTTGTGCCATGGAGGAAAAACTCAGGATTGAAATATGGTGAAATGTTTTCTCTTTGCTCTGAATGTTCACTTTCAGGCAGTTTGTATCTTAGCATTTCAATTTGATTTCATAGAAGCCCTTGATATTTTGATTCTAGATGATTAAGCAAAAAGTTTAGATAAAAATACACTGCAAAAAAACTACTAAGAAATGACAGAAATAATCTGGGGAAAATTTAATCAGTTCATCAAGAAAAAAGTCTCATAACTGGGTAAACAAAAAATAAAATTAGCATAATCTCAACAAACTGCAATTTGACCTGTTTATCTTATAAACTTTATAACATCAAGTTAAAGATGCTTGAAACCAGATTATGTGTCTTTTAATTCAGCTCATTTAAGGAGTTAATGTGTTAAAACAGAACCACAATTTTCAAATCTCTCCTACAATTGAGAGGAAATGGTTACATTTCTTAGGATTAAGCTGTTTTCATAGCCCACAGAAACACCCCACCTACACCAAATAAAATGTTTTTCTCTTAGTATTTTCCCTTTCACTATGCGCAGATGGTATAGGCTCTAGCTCATTTCTCATCAGTAGTGGTTAATTAAGACACCATTGCTTTAATTGATCCCGATATGCTATTCATTCATGGGAAAAGTAATTTCCTGGTTGATTGTTAACTGCCTTGGCTTCTAATCAACATTTTGTATTCAGTCATTTGAAAGAGCTGCTGCTCCTGTGAGTGTAAGACGTAGTCAGCAGGTGACAATATGCTACATGAATGAACAACAAACCTCTATTGAGACTGAACTTGTTTTTTCCTCTCTGAGTCCACTTGAAAGGTGCATTTGGCTCGACACGTCTTAAAGTCCCAATGGACTCTGACATGAAGAGGTTCACAATTATTATCACTTTGTATTTCACACAGTGATTATTTGCTTTTCTTTCTTTTCTGATTAGAGAGTTTAGAATAAATAACTCTTTAAATAACTAATGCATGCTGTGAGATGAAATTTGTTGTGTTTGAACATATTGTGAGGAAAAAAGCAATCGCTGGAGTGTTGTGACTGTCCTCTTCTGGTTTTTAAGAGCAATGCCACTGGATTGCATCAGTGTCTGCTCCACATAAAGCACCAAGACATCTGAGAAATTCTATCAAATTTGTAACAATAACAATATTATGTTTATAAGTGATATAATTGTTGTAGTAGATTTTAAGTAATTCTCAAAACTGTGTTTAGGAGAATTGCAAAGCATTGCAAAGTTTTGCGACTTCAAAATCACAATGTAAAAATGCTGACATCACTCAGCCCTATATCTGATATTGATTATCCAACAGTCATAAAGTAATCTATGACCATACTAATGAAATTTACCACCAGACTGAAACAGGTCTTACTTTCTACATGATGGTGTTTTATGAATTGCTGCTCCAACATGTAAAAAAGGAAATATCTTACTAATGCCACTTTCACTGCAAATGCTAAAACATGCCGGTAACAGATGCTTATGAAATAGGGAAACTGGTTGTGTGATGCTTTTTTCCCTTTTTGACATATTGAATTTGGTGCTGTGTTTCATGGATTCCCAATGAGTGGAGCAAGCGTTCTCACATTGCTTTTGTAGATAAAAAATTTCTGTGTGAAACCAAACTTAACTGCAATCAGTGTATGAGTTTGTGATTTCATCTGCCAAGAAGTACTTTTGTCACACTGGTTTGTTTATTCTTTTCTCATTATTGCACATTCATTATAATTGACTACCACCATTTTCTACAAGGTGATCTCAAGAAGGTTCCAGCTTTGACTAACAATGAGAGAATCAGACCTCATTAAAGGTTATCTCATCCATGCATTACACCTGCCTGATCAAAGGGGTCACAGCCAACACTGAATGAAAAAGAAAAGATGATTTCAATTAAAGGAAAATCCACCGATAAGCGCATATATGATTATATAAACAGACTGACAGATGAATTGATGAATAATACACTGACAGACTTTATAAGTGAGATTGATTCCTCTTCACATCAATACTCCTCATATTTACCTTGATGTGGGAGTGCCGGTGTAGCCATTCAGAGTCAGAGCACATCTCTGGCATTCTCCAGGGACGCCTCCACTTCATTGTAAAAAGACTAGCTGAAAAATTCAGCATTAACTCTGCTTGAAGACAATGTCACTGGCTCTACCTTCTCCAACTGGTGTGTAACACACATACAAGCTCCTGCTTTTGCATACTAATGCGCTAAACACCCTTCCATCATCCCTCTGATGAAATCTCTAGATGACCAAATCCACGGTTGTTTGAATTGCTTGTTTGGAGTTTGCTATTTACTTCTTAATGAAACACAAATGTGCGCAGCATCTTGAGGTGAAGAAAACTCACTGTTGTATTCACTCTGGAACTTGCTATGGGAACATCAAAACTGTCAAATCTCTAATGGCAATGTATCCCTTTGAAAGATGAATGTGGAATGAAATAAAATGCTCGCTGCAAAGAAAAGTGGAATTATTTTAGAGTGAATATACTTCATCTTTACAACAAGAGTACTTTCAGCTTATAACAGAAAATTCAATTTTTACCTCCAAAATCAATTTATGTCATCATGTGCATCTGGTTGTTAGGATTTTTGGCTTTTTTGTTTGCTTGATTGTTAGCAGGATTCCTGAAAAAGTTTTTGCTGACACTGGAAGAGTGGGGCATGGCCAAGTGAAGACCCATTAAATTTGAGTGCTGATTTGGATCCAGGGGCAGATCCATGAATTTTCAGGTATTTTTTGATGGTTTTATCAATTTCTGCGGAATTCACCAATATCAATGAAAAACACAAGTTATATTTATCCAGTAACAGACTATCAAGTTCAATTTGGCCCAGATCCAAACATATTTTTTTTTAAATGTTGTTATAAAAAAATTAACTCAATTAAGCCTGCTTGTTGTTATAGGCCTTTAATCTTTAGTCTTTTTATTTTATTTTGATCATGCTTAACACTTTCAAATTATGCATACATAAGACTCCTCACATAAAACACAAATATATTCTAAATTCATACAAAAAAAAAAAAAAATANAAAAAAAAAAAAAAATCAAGGATAATGCAGTTATGATTGAGAAGGTGTAGGCTGAAACCAAAGCTTATTATGCCTAGTCTTTATACTTTACGTGCACTTGCTCACTCTATACATTTTTAACTTAGGAGATGAAAAACTGAATTTTATCATATGGAGCAGTGACATTCACTTAAAGCTTTAGTAACTGTCAAGGATAGCATCTCTTTAACCAACACAGTGTTGCATATATTAATAGTTTTTTTTTTAACCTATTTCACAGTTTAACCCTGACAGACAAGACACACATGTATTTTTCAAATTTTTTTCCTGACCTGTTTTTGTTTTTTTTAAATATAATCCATCTATTAATCCATACTTACTTTCCTTGATTGAAAGTAGCCTATTTATTTATTTATTTATTTATTTATTTGTACTCTATAACAGTATTAGTAGTGCTTTAAAGTAAACTAAATTAAAAAAAAAAAAAAGATGTTAAGGTTTGTGAGTTAATGAATAGCTGGTTGGTTTGTTCATAACTGTCAACTCTGTTGATAATTCTAACTGACCATTTCTAATCTTTTAGTAGTAGTAGTTAGCACTGCTGCCCCAGCAAGTCATAGGTTTGGAGCCCCATGCTGGTAATCCATTGTATTTCCCCACTGAAGTGTGTGATCAATAAAGAAAGAATACTTTTATAAGAAAAAGATTAATTTTGTCTAGGTTTGTTCAGCCTTTTTACTCACTCTAATGAGTGCCCTTCTAGTTACAATGTGGATTTCATTTGAATAGTTTTTGCCAACATTTCTATCTTTCTACACCATTTTATCACCAACCTCATTGTTGAGATATGAGAATGCAATGTCATTGTCCTGGTTGAACCTTATTATCTGAACTACTTTTTTGGAAGAGAAAATTAAGATGAAAATGCCCAAAATTTATAACAGCAAATAAGTGGTTAAGGTAAATCTGAATCTATAGGGGTTTCCCGGTGACCCCATATAAGATAAAAATGTCAAGTGAAAAAAGAATAGAAAAATGCAAATAAGCTTTTTTTTACAAGTTCATCAGTATTTTACTAATGTAATCTGTCGGCAGGAAGCACATTTGCGTTCCTCATCAAGTGGCTCTTGTCATGAGATACTGAATACAGGAAGACTAAAAGCATTCACACAACCTGGATCATCCCATTCAAACCATCATGTGTAATTTTTGCTTTGCTGGATGAAGAGTAATACAGTTGTCAGATGGTGGAAAGTAATTGCTCTTTTATTTCGGGGAGTAATTTAAAAAGATTTATCATACAGTCGCTGCCAAAGTGGCAGCTGTGATTGGTCTCCACTTTAAGGCATTATATTTAAGGTGTTCTCTTAGCAGTCAAGGTCTGCTCTCATCCTTTGCAGTGCTTTTGTTTTTTTTTTTTGTTTTTTGTTTTTTTTTTTTAACTCCTGCTTTTGTCTTTGGAAAATGCAGGCTGGTGGTGAACAAGTTCCTATATTGAAGTGTTGATTTGAAGAGCTTTTTTTCTGTCATTGCGGCTTTGTGTTCTTTAAGGGTAAAGCAATTTACCACAACAAACACCTGATTAAAAATGAGAGAAGCACATGGGAGTATTGCAGAAGAGTAATTTGTTTCAGTCATGTAGATTTTAATTAACAATATTGTGTGTAGTTTCACAATTCTCTGATTGCAAGGTTGTGGAAATGCACATTTGATGTGATTTATTGTTGCTACACAAAGATTTCACTCAATGTATGGGTTTTGTCTCTCCCACATTTCTCTTTCCTTGACCATTCCTAGCACGTCCACCTGACCAGATTCAAAACATGATAGGTAATTATATCACACTTAAACTGTCCTTCACCCATAACTGATGGAGAATAAAAAGATCTGACCATCAACAAAATGATTCTCTTCAAGTCTATGTTGCCAGAACTGGAGAACGATCTGGAAATTCTTAATCCCTGTGCACTTCTTTAAGATTTGTATGCTTGAGCCCCTGTGGCGCCAGGAAATGAGACTCTTCTTGATGGCATCATCTTATAGCCTGCTTTCCAGAGTGGGCCGTATATATATTTCCAAGTCCTCAAAGCCTTTAACTGTAAGTAAAAACTGCAATATCATAGAACTCCAGTATGAGTAAAAGTCCTGCGTTAAAAATTTTATAAGTAAACAAAATTACCAGTGCAATTTATTCAAGTATTAAAAATAAGGATGTACTGACTGTGTGGAGAATGGTTCCTTGCAGACTGTTAATTTATTAAATACTTTATGATAAGGAAAATCCCCAAAATTGGATATACAAAGGTTGTTGGGGTTTTTTTTCTTTTTTGTTTTTTTTTTACTTGACAGGATCAGCTGAGGAAGAAAAGGAAGGAAATAAGAAAACAAATAAGAAAAGAGCAGAGGGAAGGAGATAAAGGAAGGGCTTAAGAAAACAAATGAGAAAGGATAGAGGGGAAACAATGATGGGGAAAAAGGAATTAAATAAGGAAAGACAGATGGATGGATGAAAATAAGTATAAGTACCTCAAAACTGAAACCCCAAATCTGTAATGACTTCAGCTCTGGGGCAATAAAGAGAACTGTGCTTCATCAAGGTATGGAGGATGAAGCAGAGAAGCTTAACACTATAAAGTCAATGCTAATGAGCCAATTGATGACATTAAGCATGATGGCTCATTTTTTTTAATAACAATAGTTTTGTTGGGTGTTTTTGTTGGCCTTGGCAGAGGTATGCACTTTCGGAGTGTGTTCTTGTCATGCTGTTGTTTTTGTTTTAAGAACATCAAACCATCAGAGAAGCTTTTAGTTCAGGTGGTCCACCAGCATCGACATTGGCTGTCAGCTCTGACACAGCATTGCCCTGTGAAGCTGTGGAGGCTCTTGGAGAGATTTCCGCTGTATTTGCAGTACTGTCTCCTTTCACTGCAAGGATGCTGGCCAGTTAAAAAAGTCTAAATCTGTCATATTCAGCAAAACCAAATGACTGTTGACTGCTGTGCAGCAACCCTGGACATGGAGAACTAAAGTTCCTCTGCAAGGTTTAGGGTTGACTTCCAGATGGTTGACCGAACTGTTTAATACTCCACAGGGGCAGATGTGAGCACTCCTGAAATAAAATTACAGCAACTATATGACACTTAGTAAACAATATAATCCAACTGGTTTTAAATAGAATATGACTATGTTGCATTCATTACTATTCACCATTAATACATTAATTTTTTTAAACATTTGATTAACGATAGTGTTAGAACATTAAAATAATCTTTATCCTCCTGAGAGTGTCCTAGAAGAGCAAAATTGCTTTGACCAGATTTGTTTATTTTTAATCTGTCCGTGAAGGTTCATCTCAGTCATCCATGTGGTAAGATGTCTAGAAAGTTAAAGTGAGTCATTGAACTGGAAAAAAAAAATCGTTTGAAGACCTTTTGGTGTTCATATGAAAGGCTTCTTCAGCTCTAACTGTAGGAGGAATTATTTATTTTTAATCATTTTATCCACCATTTAAGTTCTTATTTAAACCAGCTGCTCAATATTGATTCTTCTCAGGCACCCGCTGCTCAAGGTCGCTTAATGCTCAAAGCAAACTTAAGAGGGTCAGTTTACATACAGGCAGTATTGAAAAGTATCTCACGACTATAATTTCAATGGAAAATTCTGTATTCATGTTCATTTCACTTTTACATTGTCTAAGTGGTAAAACCTCGTGCGGTGCCAGGTCTGGAGGCAGAAGGGCAGGTGGGTGCTGACAGAGACGGGTGCACAGACACCATGAGCAGAGGAAAGAAGCCAAGACCTGCCAAACATACACAGACACCAGCAAGCCCCAAATGACACAACATATGGAGTACAGCTGAAATATNCCCCCCCCCCCCATCATCTCATCCTCTGGAAAACAGCCACCAAAGCTACGATAAAGACTCTTTCTCTGTGTTTTATTCCTGCTTATTTGAATATCTATTTTTGTAACAATGACAATCATGTTAGGCATTCCCCTGTTTCATACTGAGATTTCCTGTGTTGAAAATTTCACATTCTGTCTACCGAGTGACAATTAGTAACAGTTTACTGTGCTCATATCTAAGAATGTAACATTAAATGATACATGTGGTATTTGTAATACCAAAATGTATACATATTGTAGGGAGCGATTCAGAAGAGCATAATCTGAGAGCCATGAAGTTTATTCATGGTGTTTCTCTTGATACCATCAGTATGGTCAGTGTGCTGCACTCCACACAAGCTGTTCACTTCTCATTAATGAGGCAGTAGCAAATTACCATCCAGACCACCTTCAGTCCCCCTTCATTTAAGGCACATGTCATGTCTGCAGGTAGGAAAAAATGGAGGGAGCTTTTGCTTACCACCACTCCAGTATGTCCGGCAGATTTCAACGAAAAACTTCAGCCTGTATTTGCTGGTGAAAGAGAAATCCTCTGAAATGTGAAATAAGTGATGATAGAGAAAAAGAACCAAGTGGAAATTGCTGCACATCAGCCACCACAGCACATAAGCCCGCTGCCATTTTACATTTTCTTCTCATCTTTTCCCCATCTTGGCCCTGCTTCCCTGACTGTACCAGCTGTCCAAAAGCCTCCGCAACTTTACCACCTATCTCACCAGCAGGATATCCATGACTGCAGGGCATTTCCAGATGTGGGTGTTTCAAGCATGTGTTACCAGCAGGCCCGACACCGACAGACATTTAGCCGACTCACAGTGTCACAGTCAGTGAACACATGCTCTGGATGATCCATGTCCAGGTTACTTTCATCCTGCTGACTTGCTCACTGCAGTTCACAGCCTTTTCTACAGAATGAAAATGGTTATGTAGCTTCCCATCTTGCCTGAATCTGAATTAGAGTTTCACAGATGGGAAGCGTCATAACCAGGGTAATGCTCTGGAGTGATGGCAGCTGATGCATTCTGTGCCAAGACATGACACCAGTATGGCCATTTACTTATCGCCGATGTCTTTGTGCAGGAGAAATATCATTACCATCTGTCAAATGGAGAATGTAGAAACAAGTGGTTTAAAGTATTCCACTATGTACATTAGGGTTCATCAGTAGGTGGTCTGTCAGCCATATTAGATCAGTGAGAGTCTTATTGTTGGCTTACAGATGTGCATATGATGGCTAATCTAGCAGATGCTGCCTGCAGGTTACTGAACTGCAGAAAACCCAGCAGATTTTAAACCAGCTTATATAACTTTTACTGAACAGTGGACACTGTATTGCACCCTGAATTTGCCTAGATTTCCCAAAATTCTCTTCAACTGCTTTGATGACATCATCTTCTTCTTTTCCTTTCGGCTTTCCCTTCAAGGGTCACCACAGCGAATCATCTGCCTCCATCTA
>VXCM01002974.1:64256-114901 GCA_014773175.1 Lucifuga dentata | reverse complement strand
GACCCTGGCTTGACTTTAATAAGACCTTTGTCTTATTGAGAATTCTTTGTGGACCATTAAGTTTGTATTTGAGTACTCCTGCTTTAGACCAAATATTATTCAGTGCAGCATATTTGTTGCATGTCTTTAAATGTGTCTGGAATGGATGTCTAACATTATTAACAAAGGAGGTGCTTGTTAATATTGAATATGAACACACTTGCCATTTTGACAAATATGTGTACTGGTTGGTAAAATAAGAATCTCCTAATAAATTCCATCAGCCAATTTAACCTGTGCATTGAAAACGTTTTGACATCTACACAGCGCAACCTAGGCGGTTTCTACATCATGTGATGTAAGCCAATATTTTCATGCGAATGCTGCCAAAAGAAATACACTTTAATAAAACTCGTTACACCCAACATCTCATTATTATTTTTTCTTTTGCCAGAGTTCATGAGGAAGCAGAGTACCGTGACAACAAACCTGGTGAGAATGGCAAAAGTCGTCGTGCTGATGGGCAAGAGGATGACCGACGTGATTTGGATGAGTCCAGCGTGAGAAACCCTTCTGATCACCGCGATCGCTGTGAGGAACGTAGTGAGCGGGAATATGGCCGTGACAGGGACTACGACGATCGACGCAGCGATTATGATGATCGGCGTCGTGACTATGATGATCGACGCAGAGACTACGATGATCGACACAGCGATTATGACAATCGCCGTCGTGACTACGATGATTATTCAGATCGACGTGACAGGCACAGTGATCGCAACGAGCGCTACGATGATGATGAGCGCCACTATATTGACCACAGAGATCGCCGCTATGATGACCGCTATGATGATGACCGCTATGATGTGCCCGACGATGATCATGATAGACCACCCGCTGTCCCAGCCAATAAACCACCTAGAAGGGATTAGATGACTGAGACCTTCAGCCTGTATCAACAGCCGTCTTCCATCTGCCATTTTGTCTCCATGGATTTTATTTCCATGGTGGCCAATTATGTCACATATAAGGTGTGTGACATAATTGGCTTAAATTACAAATACGATGTTATGTAATTTACCTTTTTCTGTGCAAAAGGTGGAGTCAGACAAATAGCTGTTGTTCCTGCAACATTCCCTTTAGTAATATTTTGGATAATGATAACATAATAACATAACAAATAATAATTAATATTTGGATAGTGGATCCAAAGGTGGAGTTGTCAGAGTCAGTGTCCACATCCAGTACGTCACGGTCACAGACACCCACAAATCTTCAAAGATATCATCAAATTTCTAAGTCAAAGACAAAATTAAACATTGGCAGACAGGTGTAGAACAGGAAGGACTACAGATTCAGAGATCTTTTTTTTTATTTATCCCACAACACTTTAATGAAGCTGGTTTAGATAGTTTAGATCTGCCATGTTTACAGCCTTAAATATAGCAGGGCTCTTGGGTCTAAATGAAGAACTGAATCTGTCATGCTTCCTCTAACTCATCCTACACCTGTTTGCTTTGTTTCACTTTGACTGTTTCTGTCTGTGAGTGTGATGTATGAAGTGTAGCACTTGGGCAGTGGTAGAAGTTGCTTTAACCTGAAAAAACAAACCAGATGATCAGGATAAAAACCTCCTCAGCTTGGCGAATCAAGGTGTCTTTTAGGAGAAAAGACACCTTGATTCATTTACCTCATTCATTCATCTCCTTGCAGCATTCTGAGAATCCCACCTTTTATCACAACAGAATATTCTAGATCTGTCAAGAAACCTTTCCTGGAAAACCTTCCCAGAATGTTCCCAAAAAATGTGACATAATTTTCTAATTCTACTATGTGAAACTGGTAGTACCAAAAACCACATATTACAAATACAGGGAATTGGCTAGACATTTGTTACTTCTCAGATCTCTACAACAAATGCATTAAGAACATGAAGATCTGGAGAAACATCAACTATAGCTACTGAAGACAGTAGACTCTCCTGTGCATTTTGAAGCCATTCAAAATGGCGACCATGAGAATAATTTCAGTGAAACCAACACAAGACTAGTTCCTTTCATTTGTCATTATTCTTTTTACGTTTGTAATCTGATAAAACATAGGAATGTACTGATATCATATTAATGTATATCAAAAAATGAATATAGTATCCATTCCTCGTTCAAAAATATGCATTTTTATGGATCAGGGGAATGTTTGACTTAGACACGAATATCAGTTTACTGTAGCTCAAGCAGGTTTGATCACATTCTCAAGTCGACACTCAGTTTGAGCCACACAAGCTATGATATAATCATTAACTCATACACTGCTGGTTACACCCAGCAGTCTGCTTTTAAATACATGAAATTAAATAATTGTACTGTAAATGTAGTTTAACTTCAAGCTTAACATGTTGACATTAAGTATGCAAGGAAAAATATTTCTCTGTATGCTTATCTTGCTTTAGGGCTTTAGGTCAAATGGCTCATATTGTAGGGTGTGACCCTACTGGTGGCAGTGTTTTGTTTTCTTTCCTGGCCAATTATATAATAACTCCACATGAAAGAAGTGGACATTCTGTTTTGTTTTACTTTTGTTTATTAGAATAAATGTTGTATTGTGTATTTTTGAGGACAGTGGATCAGTTCAGTGTCCTCTAATGAGTTATTTCTGTAATGTCTGTTTTTATTTTTAATTTTCAGACATTTTTGCCATGTTGACTACACTGAATTATGAGACAAATGTGTGTTGAAATTCAAGATCTGACTATGTATATAAGCCATTATTTTAGCATTGGATTTTTTTTTTTTTTTTTTTTTTTTTTTAGCACTTATCAGATAACTGTTATTGTGAAGCATTGTGAGTTGCTGTCATCAAATGAGCTATACAAATAAAGGCTAATGAAATTAAATGGAACAAATCCTCTGAAAATGTAAACTTAAGCCTGGTGAAGCCTGAACACTAGATGGCAGTGCTACATTGTACAAACACACAAACACCTCTATCCTCATATAAACTATCTATCTATCATCATCATCATCATCATTATTATTATTATTATTATTATTGTCAGTAGTAAAGTGGTAGCAGCAGCAGTAAAATATATGTGTACACACACACACACACACACACACACACACATATATAGGTATATATGTACCCTGCCTCTCGCCCTATGGCTGCTGGGATAGGCTCCAGGCCCCCCGTGACCCTCAACAGGACAAACGGGTACGGAAAATGGATGAATGGATGAATGTATACAGAGAGAGAGAGAGAGAGAGAGAGAGAGAGAGAGAGAGAGAGAGAGAGACACTTGTGTCATTTAATTTTATTTCATTTCTATTTATTTTATTTAATATTATTAATTTTATTTACATATATATACATATATGTATACAAAATTTCATTTTTTATTTTTATGTTTTGTATTTTTTAATAGTTATTTTTTCTTTTTTAAAACCATGTTTCAGGTTTTCACCCTCCCGCTTCCCTCCATCACTTCTGCAATCCTATTGTCTAACTTTACTGCGTAAAGTCAATGGATAAAACTACTACCGGACATGGATTTGCCGGCCTTCAGAATAAATTACACTTAAGGCCTGACAGTCTGAAGTGGCTATTTGTCCATGATCATACTTAAACAAACGTCAAATCAAAATGCCACTGATGTCCCTCACAGATAAATTGTAGGCACGTAAAAGAAGTCCAGTGAGTGTCCATTCCATATCTTGCATATCTTGTAGTTTCTTTTGGGGGGGGGGGGNGGGGGATTTCAAATTTCCCATTTGCAAACAAGCAAATAATGGCTTTAGCCTATTCTGGCTTGCTGTGGTTTAAAGAATAAACAGGTGGATGCTATTTTTGCATGCCTTTATATAAACCTGAGGTGTTCTACACTGCCTCTTCTGACACAGTGAAACAATAACAAAAATAAATACATAAAATAATACATAGAATGTGTCAGATATTTAAATGCTCCAACATAGTCCAAAAACCTGAAATAAACCTATGTAGATGGTCAGTCTAGAGATGATCCAGGAGGCCCTGTGAAAATACTTCATTATAAGGTGTCATGTTTTGTGAATCATATGTGATATAAAGAAATTACAATCTTATTTTTCAAACTAACTAGAAACATCAGGATAACCTTAATGCAGTGAGAGGAGTAATAATTACAATTAATTTATTCTGTAATGAAAGCTAGTAAAGTAATGTGCCACAAAATGGGAGGCTACCTCAAGATTATATTTTAGTACAATAATTAAGTAGATGTATTGTAGATATATGTGTATGGTCATTTATCAAGATTCATTGTCATTTGAGACTTTTTTACTCGGGCAGAATACTATTATTTTGAAAGTAGCTCCCGGAAGTGTTTTGTTTTCCTGTGTTAACTTTACTACTGCTGATAGAAAGGTCCCGT
This sequence comes from Lucifuga dentata, assembly GCA_014773175.1. NCBI lineage: Eukaryota > Metazoa > Chordata > Actinopteri > Ophidiiformes > Bythitidae > Lucifuga > Lucifuga dentata. Next base: position 110,517 of record VXCM01002974.1, on the reverse strand, counting down.
TATCTGCAGAACCTGCCTGTCTGTCTGGATCCGCTCAGAGTTCAGGGATGAAACGAAAGCGAAAAGATGAGAAAACTTGTATAAAATTCCCCTATAGTATCTGGACAATGTTTTTTATGGCGCGGTGGTGGATTATTGTTTTTTATCTGACAGGTAAGAGACGGTAAACAGACTGAAAACAGCTAACTTTGTGAGCAACAGGTTGTTATCACGAGTTTGGGTTTTTCTGGCTTCAAAAAGTAGGTTGTTAGAACCTGCTGGGACAAATTATGCGTTTAGACTGGATGTAAAAATGGTTTATCCTACAATACTATTAATGATTTTAGCTTGAGTTAATTAGCTGTAACCGACTGTTAGGCTGCATTCAGTCATGTGTGAATGATCCGAGCACAGGCTTTGGGGGTTGTGGATTAGAAGGTTTTTAGGCCACTCAGTAAAGTGACACAACATAATTTAGGTTTGGATTTTAAATTACTTTTCAATACCATAAAGTTCATTAATTCTCACAAAAATAAAAAATAAAATAAAATCAGAAATAATGGTTGAATATTAGTAGAGTTGGATCAGAACTAGTTTATTCTGAGTTAAAACCTCTAAAGACTTAAATTATTTTCATATTTTTGCTTTTGATCAGTTTAATCAATTATGGTTTTCATTTGCTGCAGCAACTGCACTGTACAAAGAATAAATTTTAAAAAATCTATCTATCTATCTATCTATCTATCTATCTATCTATCTATCTATCTATCTATCCATCTATCTATCTATCTATCTACAGTTGCACTCAAAATTATTCAACCCCCATTGCAAATTAGGTTTATTGGCAAAATTGACAAACTTTCTGCTGTTTGCAATAAATAAATCAAACAAGAACAATTTAAATAGCTCAACACAACTAATATTTACAAGTGATTTCTCCAAATTCCACACAAAATGCCTTTTTTAATGATTACTGCAGTGTCAAAATTATTCAACCCCTTCATGACAAGCATCTTTAGTACTTAGTAGAGCACTCTTTTGCTGTTATGACCTTCTGCAAACGTGATGCATAGCCAGACACAAGCTTCTGGCAGCGTTCCTGAGGAATCTTAGCCCATTCCTCACAGGCAATGGACTCCAGTTCATTAATATTCTTGGGTTTGCGTGCTGTAACTGCCTTCTTCAAATCCCACCAGAGATTTTCTATGGGGTTCAAATCAGGCGATTGTGACGGCCACTCTAGAATCTTCCAGGACTTCTTCTGAAACCAAGCCTTGGTGGACTTTGAGGCATGCTTTNCCACTCTAGAATCTTCCAGGACTTCTTCTGAAACCAAGCCTTGGTGGACTTTGAGGCATGCTTTGGATAATTGTCCTGTTGGAAGGTCCAGTGACGCCCAAGCTTCAGCTTCCTCACAGAGGGCATGACATTTTCTCCTAGGATTTCCTATGAATCCATCTTGCCTTCCACACTTTCAGGTTTCCAGTGCCAGAAGAAGCAAAGCAGCCCCAGAGCATCACCGAGCCACCGCCATGCTTCACTGTAGGCAGGGTGTTCTTTTCAACGTATGCTTCATTCTTCCTCCTCCAGAACATACCGCTGATCCATAGGCCTGAAAAGTTCCAGTTTTGTTTCATTGCTCCACAGAACAGAATCCCAAAACTTCTTTGGCTTATTTATATGGTTTCGAGCATATTGGAGCCGACTTTTCTTGTGCTTGTGGGTCAGTAGTGGTGTACGTCTTGGAGTTTGGCCATAGAGACCTTCAGCATTTAGTATACGCCTTACTGTGCAAACTGAAACCTTAGTGCCTGCTGCCACCAAGTCTTACTGCAGGTCTTTTGCAGTCACTCGAGGGTTTTTGACCACCTGCCTCCTCAGGAATCTGGTGGCAGCCATTGATAGCTTCCTCTTTCTGCCACGTCCAGGTAGTGTAGCCAGTGTTCCTTTAACTTTGAACTTGTGAACTATGCTTCCAACTGTATCTCTAGGAACATTCAGTGCATTTGCTATCTTTTTGTATCCATTTCCTTGCAAGGCAATGATCTCTTCTCTTGACTTTTTGGACAATTCTCTTGACTTAGCCATATTTCTAACAGGCAATCAAACATCACCATCAACAAACCCCTAGCCAGTCCAGAATTTGATGTGTTCTATCTCAAGCACAGCTGATGCAACTAATGACGCCCTTGATTAGTTGCATCAGGTCTGATTTGCAAATGTGTCCTCTTATGAGGGATTCTATTCAGGGGGTTGAATAATTTTGAGACTGCAGTAGTCATTAAAAGTGACATTTTGTGTTGAAATTGGAGAAACCACTTGTAAATATTAGTTGTGTTGAGCTATTTAAATTGTTCTTGTTTGATTTATTTATTGCAAACACCTGAAAGTTTGTCAATTTTGCCAGTAAACCTAATTTGCAATGGGGGTTGAATAATTTTGAGTGCAAATCTATCTATCTATCTATCTATCTATCTATCTATCTATCTATCTATCTATCTATCTATCTATCTATCTATCTATCTTTTCTACTAAGCTTGCCAGTTGTTTTGTTTGTAGAATATTTTTAATTCTTGAAGGTGTAACAATTTCTAGAAAATCTAAAAAACAAAAACAACATTCTACAAAAAAGAAATTCTCAAAACAAAGTCAAGAAAAAATTGAGAAAAATCTACCCCATAAAACTTATAAAGAAGATTACTTGAAACAAATTAATTGAAATATTTAAAAAAAAAAATTGATTCTAGGCACAAAGAAACAAACAAACCTATTGCCACAGAAAACCACTTTGATAATGCAAAGATAACTCAACTAATAATCACACTTTTACAGATTTTTATACATTATATGAAATTGTCTACGTATGATTTTTTTTTCAATTAAGCAGCCCAGTTATAATACAACACAACTGACAGAATTACAATCAGTGTTACGTGCATGCTTCTAACTCTCCTCCCCTTCTCCTCCTCCTTTCATTTTCTCCTCTGGAGGCGGCCTCCTCTGAAAACTAATAAAACCTGGATCACCCTGCAGCCTGTGATCCCATGACGGTCAACATTCTGCCTTTTTCAGTTCAATTCTTAGAATTCAGAGCAAGGGTGAGGGCTCCCTTAATCTTCTAGATTCTTCTCTGAAATGAAACACTCAGTGACCAGAAAAAGAGATGCACCTATGCAATCCAATACAATCCAAAAGTGAGTGTTGCTTCGAATGTTTTATATAATGCAGGCCAGTACAAAGCTTACAGATTCATAACCCTTTTACTGCATCAAGAATCATTCATAACTTTTATTTAGTTGTTAGCTTTACTTTCTTGGTGTAGTTTTAGCTCCTGTCACACAGTTTGTCAGTAACAACACTTTTCAGTCGTCCTGTGTTGTGATATTTGGGGGTGGGGAGACGCCGGTTTTTACAATTGGATTGCAGATTCTAACATTAAAGAAAAGAAGTTTTGTTGCTGATCGTTCTGGTCCAAGATGTTTTCTTCTTTGTCAGTGTGTAGGTGGTTGTGGAAATATTGCATGTAAATGTAACACTGGACTTGCTTGTTTGGTGTTAAAGGTTGAACTTGGTTGAGCTCTGAACCGAGCGAGTGTTTAATTAGCTGCACCCTTAGTAATAGAAAGAAAATAAAACTCTTTCTCCAGGCCTAGATTGAATTAAGTGAGGTGACCCCCTGCTGACATCCTTCATCGCATCATCCCTGCTCAGTGGTCCACTTCACAACAGAGTTCAGCCACACCTCTCACTGCTTGACCAGAGAAACACACCCAGAAACATCTGTGTGTGTTTGTGTGTGTGTGTTTTGAACTGCAGAGCTCCAGCTTCTAGTCATCATGTGACACAGAGCACCACAGCTTCAGAAGCTCCACAATAACCTCAGCTCACAGTCAGGTTCACCGACTCACACGCCTTTCCTTTTTATCATCGCCATCTTGCCAAATGCACCGTGAGTTAGGATTCCAGTTAAAAAACAATAAATAAAATGAAACGTGTTTCTTGGAAGTGTCCATGAAGTGTTTTGCCCAACCAGATCTCTGCCAGCTGAATGGAAAGTAGACACAACTACTTTCCATTCAGCTATGTATGTTATCCGCTGCTTTTCTCTGATGGTGCACAGATGGGATGATGGGAGTGTGTGTGTGTGTGTGTGAGTTGTCAGGTATTTTTACTGTGAGCAAATAGAAACAGGTGTCCCTCCTTTTTTCCTCAGACCTCGACTCAGCATCTGAATCATTGTAACTGTGTGTGTGTGTGTGTGTGTGTTGCTGTCTGCTGCAGTAATCTCTAAATCTGCCCCTCATTACTCATTCCCAGTTATTACTGGCAATGTTGTGGCTAGCAGATCCGTGTAGTGTATCATCCAGCAAAAACAGCTTTGTTGCGGTGTTTTATCTCCATCCCCACCTAATAATTGCTGATTTTCAGCAATTATTATTATAAAAGCATATTTTCAGCGCTGAAGTCATTGATAAACTCTTTACTGGACTTTCTTGACTGAGCTCCATAAAAACAATAAACTTAAGTGGTTGGCTCTCTAAAAGTTGTAATACCACAATAGAAAAATACTCAATTACATACATAATTCTACTTATTTAAAAGTAAATAACTATTATCAGCAAAATATACTCAAATATCCAAAGTAAAAAAAAAAAAAAAAAAANAAAAAAAAAAAAAAAAAAGACTGGCCTATCAGAATGTTATGTTATTAAGCTAACAGTGAAATTCTCCAAATTTGGAAATACAAGATTTTCAACGAACAGTCTGAACCTCATATCATGAATTTTGGATAACTTTGAATGAAATAATTAAAATTCTGTAATTAAATTCTAAAAATCTCCCAAACTGAGATATAATTACCCAATAAAATATAGTGTCTCCAATTTTGGGGATTTTCATACTTTCAGGTCTGTTGAAGGATCACATGTTCCTCTACACTTAAAAGATTATTCAACTTCTTTTCCTTAAAATGCTTGAGTTCATGTCAGAAATAAACTGTGTCGACAACGGCAATATCTCCTATTTATCTTGTTGTGTCTCGTTCAGGAGCATTTTTATCTGCAAAGTCAGCAGTGACTACAGAAGTCAAAACATCTGGATTTAAAGTACAATATTTCCTTCTGATGTAGTGGAGTAAAAGTACAAAACGGCAAAACAGAACAAAAATGGAAATATTCAAGTAAAGTATAAGTGCTTCATATTAGTCTCAAGTACAGTATTGGAGTAAATGTACTTAATTTCCAGCTGTGGTAATAATTATCTAGATTCGCTCTTTCTTCAGTTACTATCTGACCTCTGACCTTTCCGCCTTATTGTCCCCCCCCCCCCCCNCCCCCCCCCCCCCAGACTTCCTCCCTTCCTTTTGCTCTGCGGTTAATGTGTATGTGAGAGATGAGAGGAGGTACGTCATGCTGTTCCAGTCGGTGGTGCTTCCGTGCCACTTCACCAGCGTGTCCACGCAGACGCCCGTGGTGCAGTGGGTTTACAAGTCCTACTGCCGCGACCGCACACGGGATGCCTTCAGCTTCCCTGACACCCTGAGCAGAGGCGGAGGCCTGGGCGGAGGGCTGGCAGGGGGGAGCGGAGGAGTTGGGAGCGTGTATGAGGCGGGAAGGACAGCAAGTTACCTGGACTGCTCTGACAACAGCAGGACAGTCCGCACCGTGGCCTCCATCTCCGGCTCCTCCATCACGCTGTCAGAGTACTATAAGAACCGAGACATCTCCATCATCAACAGTAAGGACCGATTCACATGATACACGTTGAGCATTGTGCTGACCTGGGCGTTCCATTATTGTGTAACGTTACCTTTCAACAAGATGTTCAAGCAAACGCAAAATTAGAAATCACAGATTACATGTATGACATAACATAACATAACAGAACAGAACAGAGGAGGATGAGAGGAAGGAGAGGCTTTATTCCAAACATTAAGAGCACATCCAGAATAATTTCTGAATAATTTCCACCAGTTTTAGTCAATGTCAAGAGAAGAGAGTGAAGCTGCGAGATTCTGAGAGTGTTATGAAGGTTGGTTGATTGATAAGTTCTGAGCCTGAGACATAAGGAAGTTAGCAAAGGCTGTAGTACTTTTTTCTGTTTTTGAACAGCTGCACTTCTGTTGCATTCATGGTGATTATAAAGGGATTGTGAGTTGTACAAAATGGACAAACAAAGCCAACTTGCAGTGATTATGTACTTGCTGGCTGTGATCCATTATTGTGGCTTTGAGCTAGTTCAGTGCCCACCCTGCTCACCTGATTTGGCCCCTCAGACTTTCACATCTTTACAAACATGAAAGAGACTTTAGCTGGAAGCTGTTTTTCCTCAGATGATGAAATAGTATCAGTTGTGGGTGGTTTTAGAATGAAACTTTAATAAATTCCCTCCAGCACTGTTGGCTGAAGAGTGTTGTTAAAAATAAATGCAAATTGAATCCTCTGAGTTTTATTTTCCATGCTAGGCTCAGAACTTATCACCTGATCATCGTATTATTATATTACATAGTATGCAGTACATTGAAAGTTTCATAACAAACTCGTGTTTATGCCATCCCTTTATCCACAGTTCTAATTTACTGCTTTTTTGTCATCATCTAAGATTCATCTAAGGGACATTGGTGTGTGCAGACACTGTATATGTACATACTGGTGTGTGTTTGTGTGAATGCTGGTGCGTGTGTGTCATGTTGAAGACAGAGAGGCAGCCTTGTTAGCAGGCCTCAGATTTACGGCGCTCCAGCTTTGGCTGAAGAATCAACCTTCTCTTCGCTTGCCAGGAATACGGACAAAAGAAACGTTTTCGTGCCGTTCTCTCATTCATCCTGACCTCTCATTTCATCCCTCTGATGTGCTTCAGTGTCATGCTTTTATTTTGAAGCTCCAGTCTGTCCACATCCCACCCATGCACTTTTTATTTCCCTCTCAGTTTTAAGGCTTGTCAGTGGATAAAACAAGTGAGGAGAACACTGAAACACTGAAGGCTTTGACTATGTTGCCTTTAGAGACGCCCAGTCATCCATACTTCTGTAATCCTGTTTAGGGTCACAGGGAGGCTGGAGCATATCCCAGCATGCAGCGGGAGGGAAACACTCTGGGCAGGGGTGTCCTGTCCATGCAGTGACCTGCACAAACTAAAACACTCATGGTGTTCACGCTGATGGTACCTCAGAGCCTGGAGTGTGTGTAGAAACCCACACAGAAAAGAGCAGGCCTGAGATTTGAACCAAGGACCTTGTTTTTGCAGTGCAGCTATTTTTCTATTTTGTATCAAGAATTACATTTCATTTTTCATAAGGTAACGAGTGAAAGTGAAATGATCTAAGCAGTATTAACTCAGAAGGGTTTTGTATTTGAATTCCTTCGATCACTTCTTATTTAAAAAAAAAAACAACAACTAAAAAACATATTAAAGGATTTATAAATGTATACACTGAAATAACATGAAACTCTGACACTTACAGTAACAGATAAATGAAGATCAAATGTTTTACAAGTTTTACATACATGTCCTTGCTGAAGGAGCAGAGATATTTCACAGGACTGGTCAGTTTTTACAATTATGCAGTCTAGCCGGCCTTTCTCTAGTCCTACATCCTAACTAACAGGAAAAGGAAGTGAATTCTGTAACCCACTTCCTGTTTGCTATATTTATGTGTCTGAACCTCTTACAATGGAATCAGCAGCACGGTGTCATCTACTCAGGTCTGTTCTTCAATATGTGCACCTTACTGTAGGGTGTAGAATTAAAGAGCTGACTTGTGCTTTGCTAGTGCAAAGTACAGTGAGTGATGCTGCAGCTCTGATTCCTGAGCTGATTCCTGATTCCTCATCTTCTTTTTTTCGTTTTTCCTCATCTTCTACATTTTCATAACATCAAATACACTTTTAATAGGACAGTGAGGTGTAAAAGATTTACTTTCTCATTTCTGTCCTCTTCCTTTCTCTCCATGCAGAGGCAGACCTGCGCATAGGTGAGGTCCAGTGGGGCGACAGTGGAATTTACATCTGCAAAGTGGTCATAGCTGATGATCTAGAAGGGCAGAACGAAGCGACTGTGGAGTTGCTGGCGCTAGGTAAGCCGCTGTACTTTCCCAACATGAGGTATACAGCAAAGGACTTTAGTTGGGAAAATTAAAAAAATCAAGCCTTTAAATTTTGTTTTTAGACCTGCTGTTGCATAACATAACTTCTGTAAGCTTGTCTGTTCATCACAGGCAGCACAATAAAGGCTCATTACAGAGCTGATTTATTAGAAACACTGGCACCTCTAGGGCAGGCTTTTTCATGCCTAAAGCGTAACCATGGTAACTGTACTCACTTACTGTATGTTATTACCAGAAAGTTTGAGAACACAGTTACTGCAGATTAAAAACTACTTGTATATGTGTGTTTGTGTGTGCATGTGTGCATGTGTGTGCGTGCCCCATTCAAACTAATCTGCCATTTAAGCTTGTGATTCTATGGAAACTAGGTGTGCTTGTGTACATGTGCTTGAGTTGTACAGTATGTGTGTGTGTGTGTGTGTTCTGGCCATGAATTCTGTGTGCCCCGCCTCGTAAAAGTGTCATTAATGTGTTGTTTCTTTACGACAGCGCACTTGTGCGTGTGTGTGTGTGTGTATGTGTATATGTGTGTGTGTGTGTGTGTGTGTGTGTGTGTGTGTGTGTGTGTGTGTGTGTGCGCGTGCGTGCAGTTACAAACATTACCATAGTGATGTCTGAGAGGCTCCACAGCTCTTGGTGCTCTAACTCATTCTGAATCAGACTTTTTGTTTGGCTGGCATTGAGAGATGTATGTGTATGCACAACTGACACACTTACACAGTGTGAGCACGAGACAGAAAGCTCTTTCCAGTCTGCAGAGACTTGATTGCATTCTGGATCCTGTTAAAGGTTAGATAAGGCGGTGGAGAGCACATCAGCATGAGGATAATACTACTGAGCAACATGTTTCCTGCATGATTTGTCCTTTGCAGTCTTTCCCATGAATGACAGCTCTTACATCTACCACGGTGCAAATAAATGGTATTTCCTGTATCGGTGAAGGCAATACAGCATGCAAGCCACTTGTTGTGTTTCCATAACAACAGTTGGGGCCACGGTGAATGGCTTGGGGGTCCTTTGTGTTGAAACAGCTTTAGAAAGGAAGACAGAGAAGATTTAATGATGTAGGGAAAGGACAGGAGAGATGGAGTAGGTGACGCCGTTTCAGAAATTTACTGCCTGACTCAAAGCATGAGGATCAAGTAGATCCTACTGTGTGAAGGAAGGAAGGAAGGAAGGAAGGAAATGTTCTGCTATTTTCCACTTCGCCTTCCAATTTTTAAAAAGAGCTACAAGGTAATTATACAAAAGTCTGACTTGTGCAAATGTTTCTAAATAACAATCATTTCACGACTATATTTAAGAAGAGCATTAGTGATGTTAGCACAAATTAGGCTTACCCCAGATTATATTCAGTTGTCTTAAAGTGGTTATCCACCCAAAATCTAATCCTTCCCAGACTACAAGGGCTTTTGGATGTTTTTATGCTCCAAAATAGGTTTTGGGTGGAGTATCACTTTAAGTAAGCCCAGACCGTTTCATCAAAAATATAGATAGAATAGAATAGAATCTGTGTGTGTGTGTGTGTGTGTGTGTGTGTGTGTGTGTGTGTGTGTGTCTGTGTGTGTTTCCTTGAGAATATAAGTGACTCAGGGAGGAAAGTAAGGAAAGTATGCGGCAGTGAACAAACACCTCCCCTCTGGATCACTGTAAAGTGTAAAACAAGCAAACCTGAAATATTTGAAAGTAAACCAGAGCGACTCAGCAGCCTGCAGGCAAATCTGTGTGTGAGTGGGAATTCCCATAGCGAGCTGTCTTCTCCTGCTCGAGCAGAGAGACAAAAATGCCAGACAGAATTAGCGATCCTTTAATGCAAATTTCATCACCTAGTCGTTTGAATTCATGTGGTGATGAAGCTGCTTCTCAGTATGTTTAATAGGTTTCTTTCTGCTTTCAAACACAGCAAAGACCACATTTAGCCTACCAGAGGGATATTAAGTGAGGTATGTGAACCAGGTCAACATAGTCCAGCTGATCTCTGCACTTTTCTCTCGTGCCCGGCCTTCCTGTCACCAGGATAATCACACTATATACATCAAAACACCAACATCTCTACAGCCATCGCTCACCTCTTTGCTGTTTCACTTTCAGTGCTCATATTGACGTGCACACATGGAGATACGCACTCAAAAACACACACTCACATACACATTCTCGTACCAGCTAGCGACATACTGCCTGTTATCTATCACAGTAAAGTCTGATTCCAACATCTGCTGATGTTGGATCCTCTCAAAGCTGCGTTCTTAAAATAAAAGACAAGAGGATTTGAGTGAAAAATGAAAGGTTGATCATCACTTTACTGATGCTTCTCTTCCACCGATGAAAACAAATTGCCTGCTTATCTGCCAGTAATCCCTGATATAAATGCAGTTGATCCAGGAGTATTTTTTTTACACACATGTTGATATTTGTGTTATCTATATTCCTAAATCACATGTTTAAAAGTGATTTTACTAGAACAAAATATTTTCTTATTTTATGTTATAAATTTCCATTTAACTGGTTAATTTTATAGAATTGTTTTGAATGTTCGGCTTTCTAGCTCATGTCTATTTAGGCAAATTAATTCGATTTCTCTATTGCTTATTCTAGACATTCTAGCTGTGACAGAAGTTAAAGATGCTAGTTATTTGAATATCATAATCTGAACATTTTGAAGTTGTTTGTCCTTAGAGGACAGTTGACAACAGCATTGAATAGATGAGTAAGATTTTGTCCCATGAGAAGCGATAGACAGCGAGAGGTTCAGGGTTTATGGTGCTCCATCATCAGCAGACAGATTGGGTGTTTCAGGAACAAACTCTTTCCTGCTGCGTGCCAGCTCGCTTCTTCACGCACCGACCTCCGGGCTTGAATATTCTCAGCTGTGATTTTTTTTTTTAGCTCTGCATGTTAACATTACTCACACTCCTGCTTGTTTGCAGCATTCATGTGATCTTCTTGACAATGATTCATGTTCCAGTCTGTCTTCTTACCAGACAGTCGAGTACAAAATGAGGAAATCTGCACAGAAAATCAGATGATCAAGCTGCCAATCAGCAAAGTCGCTCTGATTTGGAGACTTTCTGGAACAGGGATATAATGTCTTCTGATGCATGCTGCTGTTGTCCTGCCATTTCTCTCTCTCTCTCTCTCTCTCTCTCTCTCTCTCTCTCTCTCTCTCTCTCTCTCTATCTCTGCATGCTGCAGCAATAACTTTCTTTGAATCAGTCACTCCAATTTATATCAGCTCCATTCCCTCTCCTCTCCTCTCCTCTCCTCTCCTCTTTCTCTCTCCAGGTTTCTCAGGTGTGCCTGAAGATCTCCTGCCAGATTTTGATTTGAAGATTATGCCAGGTAGGGGCATGATGTGTCTTCCCCTCACCTGGCTCCTTCCATTCAAACTAACCCTCACTGCTCTAACCATGTGGGTGTAGGAACTATTTGGATAGTGGATATTTCACACTAAAGTGGGGATGAAAATATTTTTAGTCCCCGTATAATAGTTCCTACATCTATGACTTAAACTCTGTTTGCTCTCATCTTGTCGTTAATATAACAGGTGTGTGTGTGTATGTGTGTGATTCAACTCATGTAAAGCTTCCACACAGTTGAGTTTGGAGCCATTTTAACCCGTGGAACCATCCACACCCGTCATTTAATGAGTTACTCCCTGCTCCCACAAAGATGGCATCTGCTAGAAAACAGTTATTATGGTCATTATAGTTATTTATGCTTGTGGTTAACATGTCATCTGACATCATTAGGACACTACCGTGAAAAAAATAGTGATGAAGGGAGGCACGAGGGAGGCTTGTCTGTGGAACACCAGATTCCGGTAATACACATTTTATCAGCACAGAGTTTAGAGGGAAGTGTAAATGAATAGATGAGCTCCCAGAATTCCTTTGTATGAATCACTCAACCAGAATATTGACTGCAGGCCTACCTCCAGTATTACATTAGTACATTGGTCATCAACGTGTGTGTATGTGTGGGTGTGTGTGTGTGGTTTTTCTAGGACTCGTGAGCACATTACAACATGTTGTTAAGCCAAATCTTCAGTGTCTTACACAGCAGCATAAACTGTCCTTTTCCTTCCTGTAGCAATGTCAGATATCCTTTGTGAGAGAGAGAGAGAGAGAGAGAGAGAGAGAGAGAGAGAGAGAGAGAGAGAGCACTTGTTGTCCTTGGATTTACATTGTTAAAGATTTCCTTATCTGCCTTCTCCTTGTACTTCCTTTGCTTTGTCCCCAGAGACAGACATGTTGTTATCTGCTCTGCTGGTTGTATCACTCATTCCAACACTACATGTGCACAATAATCTGTTATTGTAGCTGTTTTTCTGGTTCTGATAGTCACTTGCTTCATCCGGGAAAAAAAAAAAAAAAAGTTACTGTTAAACAGAAAGTCTTTAATAGGGATCTCATAATGTGCAATAAATAAAATAAAAAGTCTGGCCAATTAAGATTATTACACATTTTTAACTGCTCTGTCTCTCGGCTGTGCAGTCCTTGTCTTCATAACTAATTTCCCTTTGGTTTACAGTTTAGCATGATACAGTAGCTCCATGCGGTACAGTATTTCCAGCTCCAGTATGCTGTTTTAGCAGTAAATACATGCTAGGATGCAACTTAATTAGACTTTTCATCAGTTTACATATAAGGAAAAAGAATGACTCTGCTATTTTCATGCTGCTATATTTATTAGTCTACTGTAATAATGCTAAGTAATATTGGTATATTGCTCTCTTGTTAATTGCTGAAGCATTAGAGGTATGAAGGTTGAATATGAATAAAGATGGTTGCCAATTGCATTAAATGTTGTTGTAACTTAGGAAATGTAATCAGATTACTAATTACTTTGTTCAAGGTAACAGTTCTCCAATAAAGACTTTATGATATGACATCATGATCCAGCCATTGAAATTGAAGTACAGTAATCAGGTTTAAGTTTTTTTTTCTTGTCTATTTTCTTTTTATGTTACATTATACAGTGCAGCATAAGGTGTATTTTGATCATATTGTGATTTTTAGAAGCTGATATCAAATTTTGTTATTGAAATTTGGCTGTGTCCCAGTTCCATTCTATATGTAAATACAACTAAGTAGAAATATGTATAAATCTTTCAAAACACAATTTTGGCAGTTCTGGCAGAAATTAATACATTATACCATTTGTTCTAACATATTGAAAACTTCACAAATAACTAGTAAGATTTCCTCCCCTCCCCCCCAGGATTTATTAACTTTTTTTTTTGTTTTAGTATGGCTGCAACTATCTTATTTATCTTACTCAGTCGGTCAATCTATTTATTATTTTGTATTAATCAAATTTACTGGCAAGGTGATTTGAGCGATTCACCAATTATAATTTGGAACTATATTGTTTTTTGTCAGTCAGCTAATCATTTAATTGAATATATTTTCAGTAAAAATTCTGGGCTTTTGCCAGCGCTATTGATCATTTTTCCATGCTGTGAGTGATACATTTCCATTAAACAATACATTGCACATAAACACACAAATCAAGTGATTTTTTTGTATGAAAGTTAGCATTTTTAATTATGTTCTTATTCATATTTTTCTAATCTCAACATGCTACAGTATATTAATTAACATATTATGTAGTGAGTAGTTGGGGTACAAGCTCCTAGTCTGTAATTAACGGAGGCACAATATACCTTTGAGCAAACATGGAGACAATGGGAGGGACATTAGAATAAGGTAATACAGATGTAAGTTAGTGCAATTACAGGTGATACATACCAGCCACTTTCAGGCCAAATATCACAGTGATCTGATGTTAACAGGTTAAATCCTACCAATCTGTTACTGTGTTAGTACTTGTATTTGGGTGTGTATACATACGGCAGGGTCCAAAAGTCTGAGACCACTGTGAAAATGCTTCTATTTTGCATTCTTTTTGAATTTAATGCAAGATGTTTCATTACAAATGATAATATCATCTTAACAATTTGAGTGAAAACTTGAATCTTTGAAAAATATACATGAATTTCAGAATATCTTAGTATCTGGTATGTCTCCCTTTTGCTTTAATGACAGCATGCACTTGAGCTGGCATGGACTCCACAAGTTTGTGCAAAACCTGATGAGCCAAGTTATCCCAGCATGATTTGACAGTGTTCCAAAGAGCTTCTTGTGATGTCAGACTTTGATTATTTCCGGATTTTCAATGTGCTCTCAGACTTTTGGACCCCACCGTACACACACACACACACACACACACACAGATATATATATATATAGATACACACATACATATTTTATCTGCATTTTATCTATGATTCTGTGTTGCTTGTACTTCCAGAGTGGGTGTTTGTGGCAGCAGTGGCCCTGGGCAGTGTGTTGTTCCTGCTGTTGGTTGGAGTGTGTTGGTGCCAGTGTTGTCCTCACTCCTGCTGCTGCTACATCAGCTGCTGGTGCTGCCCTGATACATGCTGCTGCCCCCGACACTGTGAGCACACACACACACACACACACACACACACACACACACACACACACACACACACACACACACACATCTAAGACACTAAATCTCTGCTGATTTTGAAACTGAGATATATATTTTCTATGCTGTCATGGTGGTGTTCATAATACCTGCACTATATTTTGTTGTAGTGTACGAGGCAGGTAAAGGTGTAAAGACAGGCACCACCACCCCTCAGACTGCTGCCTACCCTCCATACTTTGTCTCTGGTGTCCCAACCATGATCCCCATCGCTCCACCCTCCCTGGTGGACAAGATGTCTTCTGTCCCGCTCTCAGATGGCAGCTTAATGACAGCAGGTGAGGTCTTATCATGTGTTGGAGGATGAACTCTGCCTCTCTGATTTTATTCTGCAACACTTAACTTGTATGTTTTTAAATTATTAAAGGACCATATCAGTCATTTTGCCTGTTTTAGCATTTTGCCAACATTTTCCACAGCAAACCTTCAGCAGCCACTGGTGTCACTTTATGCCAGTATGGCCTGAAAATTAGGCTAGTTTTCAGCTCGAGAGTTAGATAATCCATGACAACAAAGACATTGCTTTTAGTTTGTGTCGTCTGTATGTTATTGTTAAAAAGTTTGTTGGTGCATTCAAGTTTGTTGGTGCTTTGAGAATCAGCTGCTGAACACCAGCCTTTTAAATGGCTATTTTAATGTTTAATTAATGGCTTTAATTTGAATGTCTAGCTTTTTGTTGATTTTCTCACATTGTAAGTAAATGCAATGATTTTTGGGAGCCACATGTAAAAACTTCAACTTCACTATTACACAACAATAACATAATCAAATTGTGATGGATTATCTGTCTCAAGCAGCTTTCAAGTCTCTGCAAGTTGATTTTCATAGTGTCTTGACATGAACTGAAACCAGTGGATGCACGGTATGCTTTGGAAAAACATGAAAACAGCACCATAGTCCTTTAAGCTCAATTAATATACACAAGACAAACACAAAATCTCCGTGCTGATGAGTTCAGTGTGTATCTCCAGTGCCGATGCATGGAGTAGGCGTCCCCTACCGTGTGCCTTCATCTCAGGATAAGGACTCTCTCAGGGTGCTACAGTATGTAGAGAATCAACTGGCTCACTTCAACCCTGCCAGGTCCATCAGCCACCAGTGTAAGCTCTATAAATCCATCCAGCAGCTTTATTCTCGACACGCTGTCAAAATCTTCTGCAGCAAGCTGATGCAATCTATAGATGCTGCATGCTTCTCTACCGGCTTTGTATGACGCTACAATAGAGCATTCTATACATAGGTTTGCACCATTTATTCTCTTCTTGATCTTCTCTTGGCATGCGTCTCTGCACTCAAACACTCTGCATGCTGTTTATGAGTTTGTTGTTTGTCATTTAGAGATTCATATGTTTGAATGGTGACTTATTTACTTTGCTTACATAGAGTCATGAGACTTTGATTCTCCTTTGAGTGTCCCTCTCTGTGTTTTGATTCTGTTTTTCTAAAAATTAATTCTGTGTTTGATTGTTTAATTTAGTGTCAGTTGACTCATTCATTCATTCATCCATTCATATGTGGGTGTGTCCTATGCAGCCTGCAGCGTATCAGAGCTGAGTTCTCTCCATGAGGGAGAAACTGGCTTCCGCCAAACATACCGGAATGTCCAGAAGAAAGCTCTGCCAGCCATCCCTGACCGTGACCCTCAGCCTGAGCCTCAGCGCTACCGTGACAACCGCAGCCCAGAGCCACAGCGTTACCGTGATGACCCCTCTTCACCCCAGCGCTACCGCGATGACCCCTATGCAGAGCCCCAGCATTATAATGAAGAGCCCCTTCCTGCACGGCGTTACAGTGATGATCCTCCCTCCTCTTCTCATCCACGCAGGCCGAGTCGTAACCAACACAACCACAGCCAAGAGGACTACCCCAGCAGGTACACGCACACACTCACACACACACACACACACACACACACACACATGAAGATACACAACATGCATACACAGAGATACATATTGACATGTACATTTTTTTCCTCCATGACATTATTAGATTCAGTTAAAGGGGTGATCAATGAAAGGAAAGAGAGTATTCCCATCACTACTTCCTTCCTTTCTGTCTTTGTGTGTCCCTTCTTGACCTGATGTTGTATTTTGCAGGTGGAACCCTCGTTCAGAACACCTGCAGAGGAAGAAATATCGTACTGCCGGCCGAACTGGCTCACTGGACGAGCTGGAGGAGTTTGCTGCTTCTTACAGACAGAGGAGAGGCAGAGGAGCAGAGAAAGGGGAAGATGAAAGGCCAGAATATGAGATGGAGCATCTGGACTTCAGCCGGTATCCTTCCCACCGGGATGGTCCACCGCAGCATTATCATAACGATGAAAGTGACCATGATGACAACAATGATCGTGATGCTCATCCCAGGCGAGACAAGAAAAACGGACACAACATAAGCCCCATTCCTTCTCCACAAAAGAGGAGGGGCACGTGGGATAGTGAACGTCTTGTCCCACCTCCTCCAAGTGTCAGTCCGCCATCAACTTCTTCTCAAGAGAAAGACTACGATGGCACCTTCCTAAACAGCCTGTTGGAGCGCAAAGGCAAGTTGAGAGGCGTTAGTCAGGGGAAGCATCGGGCCCGGGGTGAGGAGGACTCGGACACTCCCTCAAAGGGCAGCTCGAAAAAGAGTAATGGGGAATCCAGCCGGCAATGCAGCCGCTCACCCAGCAACAGGCCTGAAGGAGACTTGCTGCCTCCATACTCAGACACAGAGCGGAGCAGGACCGACAGGCCATCTCCACAGCCACTCCCAGCATGCTCCCGCCCCACTCAGCCTCCTGCACATAGTCGCAGAGAGGAACCCAGAGACAAGTCTCGCAAAGTGGTGAGTTAGTTACTGTTAAGATTGTGGATTATTGATATAGGGAGTATGGTGTCATGGTTACTTTGACCGGCAGATCAACATCAGAGTGTAAAATTTACAGAGAACCATTTCTAATTACTGAATTACTGCCTTTCATAGATTGTTGCACAAGTAAAGGGGCAGTTCAGTTTTCAAATATTAATATTTCTTCTTACTAAAACCTTCTTTGGGAGATTTTTGATAGCTTTAGCACAGAAGGATTAAAAAAAAACTCATAGCATATACAGTACTGTCGGATTATCCAGTTCTAATGACTAACGTGATATTGAGCTATAAGAGAGGATATAAGATTGGCTAAGATTCATTGGTATGCCTCAATGTTATTGGTTATTTTTTGAGACAAATGAGTCTAATTAATCGAGCAGCTGATAGAAAGGAAACTTGTTAAGGTTGAGAAACTCTGCCTTTCACTATAAAAAGGTTTGCAGGCTTAAGTGTTGTTGTTGTTGTACCTTTAACAGGTCAGGTTCAGATGCTACCAGAATGAAAGCTAGGTAGAATGTTCTGTTCTGTATCCATCCACTCGTCATAACACTACATTTCATAACTGGTTGCCTCTTCCTCGTCACCCCTGGGCCAAAATGATATTCAAAATTAAAGACTTGTTCAGAATCCCTTGATAAATAAAGCCTGATTCTTTTTTTTTTTGGTCTCTAGATGGGGTTAAAGAAAATTGTCAAGTAATTTGGAAAAATTTTGAAATGCAGTTTGTCCCAGGTTCAACTTCACTGTAACCCAGTTTGGCTAATGTCTGCTATGCCTTTGCTGTCTCACGCTACTAAAGAAGATGCTTTCATGAGCACTTAAACTCTACTGCTTTGATCACACGTACTTTTTTATCTTCAGCAGAGCACGCTCCTCAGCCGAGACTCTCTCATCGTCTGACTGACTGAAACATGCGGTGACTGAGGACTTCAAGGCACAGTGTGCTTCCATCAATGGATCATATATGGAGAGCATGCATTACCAAAATGGTGCAAAGCACTGTGAAAAACATGAGCAAAAGAACAACTGACGGAATGAACAACTTGTACACGTCCACACAAACACATGCTTGTGATGCCGTCTCGAGGCATCACACGAGGCTTTCTGCCCGTGATGTTGCTGAATGATGACATCATGGCGGCTTAGTTTCTGTAGCTCAGCTACTTTATCAGTGAACTAATGTGGGCTGCTTGTATGACCCGGACTAGCTGCTATTCTCCTGCCGTCCTTTTAGAAAACGCCTGAACCAGAGAGACTTGCTTGCTTTACGCTCCCAGCACAGTGATCGCATTCTTTTCCATCTGATGAGACAGCTGCATTAAATAAGCATGGTTGTGAGACAGTAGGTCTATGACAGCACCATTATTGTAAAGAATCTAGCTTCAGTTGTCCTGTATTATAATGCAAACAGTGTTTAAGTCAGTGTCCTGCAGCATCGTATTCATGGACTAAAATACCTGATTCATGAGCAGTTGGAACAAGATTTAAATGTTTCTCAAAACTCATCCATGGATGTATTAACCAGAAACTACAGTACAGTAGATATGAGTTGTATCTACGTGCGAAAGGACTTTCTCTCCAAAGTAACTTAATTACAAACACTACAAAGGTGGATCGTCCATCTGTTCCATCCATTTTCTTCTGTTTATCTGGGAGGGGGTCACGGTGGCAGCAGGCCAAGCAAGGTAACCCAGATGTCCCTCTCCTCAGCCACATTTTCCAGTTCCTCCTGGGGAAGTTTGAGGCATCCCCAGGCCAGATGGGATCATGGCCAAATGGGATATGTAATCCCTCCAGCATATTCTGGGTCTCCTCCCAGTTGGACATACCTGAAAAACCTCCAAAGAGAGGTGTCCAGGAGTCATCCTAGGATGCCTCCTGGCCGCTCGTATTCTGCTCGTTTTCATGATCTCATTCTTTCGGTCATTAGCCAAAGCTCAACTGGAACGTAGATAAGGTAGATCGATTGGTAAATTGAGCGCTTTATCTTCAGACTCAGGTCTCTCTTCACCACGACAGTCTAACACCCACATTACTTCAAATGCTTCAAAACCCACCCAGACTAGGGAAAGATGGATCATATTTGGATCATGTTAGATTCCAAATACCAGTAGTTGCCAGCTAAAGAAGAACTACTACTGAGAAAGATCAAGGAAAAAAAAGAAAAATGAAATTATCTGCACCCAAATTGTAACTGTGTATCAACAACGTGAAATACTACATTTGTTGAGGGGAGAAATCTTAAAAATCAGGACTATTGCAGTATTTGCTAAACACAAAGTACATCAACGAAAAAAGTAAAGTGGTCATAATTTGAAACTAACCAATCAGCATATGACAGATATACATTTAGGAATGACAAATTATGCTAACTAGAATGCAACCAAAATATGACCCACATTTGTAATATTGTTTGTTTGTAATGGGGTATTTAGTTACTTTAAAACTTAAGGGGGGGGGCCTCTCCACCAATTTTCCACATCATATTCAGTTTATCGTCAGGAAGTAACCTTTGTGATGTTATAAGGTTCATTGACCACAGCACTCTCTACAGTCACAAAAGCCTTTATACATTTATTTTCACAGCACAAATAGTCCTCCCCATGACCAATTAACTGAATATGATGTTTAATATTGTCCCCCTTTAGGCCCCTTTTTCATTTAGTATTTGCAGTATTTTGTCTATGGCCTGTTTCTTATTGGAGTTTTTCATCACATATTAAAACATTTTAGAGTTTACACAAAGTAATATTTTCTAAAGGAATGAAAACCTGTTGGAAATTTGATGTTTTGTACAATTTTATCTTACTAAATTGCCATTTGCCTTAAAAAGTTTTTCATACTTTGGTTTTGTATGTCACTTTTTTAATGCAGCCTCAACCTATTTATACTGTAAAGTTTGCATGTGTTATGATTTCTGTAATTTGTAGATTATTATGTTTGTCTTAAGCACTTCTGTTTGATTGTGTGTGTACAAGTTGAAGTGTCTTTCTTTTGATTGCTGTAATTTGGCTTTTTCCTTACTACCGCTAAGTCAAAAAACAAAAAAAAAACAAACACACATTTGTACATTCATCTGTTAACACACACACAGACCTGCTGGTCTTAGTACGTATTTTGTTGTAACAAGACTAATGTGTATTCTTTGGTCCATCATTGTCTGAGTTTGCTGCTGTATTATGCTGACAACTTTGTAATGTGTGTGTGTGTGTGTGTGTGTGTGTGTGTGTGTGTGTGTGAGAGAGAGAGAGAGAGAGCGAGAGAGAGAGATGACTCTAGGTTTTTATAAAGGAGACAGTGTAATTGAGTATGAGTCATTACCCACAATGCCTTTGTCCATTGTTGTAATCACAGACTGTCTGTACTTTAGCTCACAGTCCAGCTCAACTAGATATCTGCTACCATGTAATTTTAGCTTCCATATAAATAACGTTACATAACTTTGTCATTTTTGTAAGGTGTGTCCATTAAGGATTTATTTATTAAACTGCCAAGATAAAATGTGGTCTATTACAAACAATGTTTATATTTACATCTCAGCAAATAAACTCAGTAGAAAAATGAAACCAAATTCTATTTCTGCTTTTTTTTTTTTTTTTTTTNCGTGTGTGTGTGTGTGTGTGTGTGTGTGTAAGAGAGAGTGCACAAGTATTGATGTAGTGATGGGGAGGGATTGGTTAGGTCACCAACTGGAGACTGTCAGGAATGCTGTTGAAGGACTCCCTCTTGCTTTGCAGAGGCATCAGCAGGGAAATATGACATCACCATACATTTATGAATACAGTATGTGTGCGTTTGAGTATGAGTTTTATGTGTGTGTGACTGAATCTACTTTGAATCACCTCTAAATTTCTGAGATAAAATAACCTGTAGAAACAAGAAAGATGTAGATGTAGATTTTCTTTCTTTAAATGAATAATAGAATTATGCATGTTAAAGGAAAATGTTCCATATTACCACTGAAAAGTCTGAATGGCGAGGAGTCTGTCTACTGATGAAGCTGATATGGCGCACTTCAGACCCCNCAAAAAAAAAAAAGTTTGGATTTTTTTCATTTCACTTATGCATGTATACATGTATATGGTCAAAAAAATACTATTTGGACCTGAAAATCCATTTGACTGGTGTATATCCTCCATTAAAAATAAACTAGCTTTCATTAATGATTTATTAGTGGTGATTAATGACTTTAATAACGACCAGAAGTCTTTATTAATGACTTCATTACATTTATAACTGCGGACTTGATGGCTTCCTAGAAGTGAGCCGTTTGTGATTCTTAATTGAAGGGCTTTATTAATGGAGGGTACAGATTTTTTATGTTATCCTAAGACATCTGGCCTATTGGCCTATGCTTATGCAACAATAATCCATATCCTGTAAATTTTAGTAAATAGTTAAATACAATCTGGTTCAGATGTTCTGTTGTTGATGACGAGGAGGAGGATGAGCATGAAGACAGACAGCAGCCAAAAATTTTCAAAACCTCACAACCCCGCACTTGCTCTTATTGATATCTAATTATTAATCTAATAAGTATTTTAATAAATTATTTATTGACATTAAGAAAGCTACACGGTACAAACCATTTTATTGACATTAAGAAAGCTACATGGTACAAACCATACTACTTGTCAACACTCCTGTTTTTCCCGTGTTTCTTCCGTATTTTCATTCGTATTTTGCTCCCCTTTGGTAATTTCTCCCGTAAATCTCCCGTATTTTGACAGGTCATTATGTGGCGCGCCCCCTTGTGGGGCTTGGAGGTATTACAAGTGGGGCGCGCTTGCGGAACCAAAGGTGATTGAAATAGTTTCTCGTGGCAGCAATAATAATACCCATGATAGCAAAGCTTTCAATGAGAGAATAAGATCGGGTCTTAAATTTGAACTGCAGTTTTGAAGTAGCAAAGTTTTCTTGAAATGATTCTACACAAACTAAAAGTAAACTCAGGCTGACATCTAGTGGTTTCAGCCCAGACTACTCCTTTCAGAAATATATTTTTAGCATTAAGGTTTCCACATTCCATTTACATCAATTATTTAAAGTATTTGTAGTTATTTAACTTGTAAATTTGTAAATATATAAGCAAATTAGATGCAAATAAAGAATATATCATGCATATTATTTTATTTTAAACCAAAATATTATATTTGAAAAGAAAACTGGCTCGCCATGCAGAAACAAGCTCTTTTATACACACACACACACACACACACACACACACTTNCTGGCTCGCCATGCAGAAACAAGCTCTTTTATACACACACACACACACACACACACACACACTTCTGTTTCAGTTGGAAAAGTTGTATAGAACCATGGAAGCATTGTTTAAAAAAAATGCAGAAAAAAAATCCATGGACCACAGAAAGGAAAACCAGCTGCAAGATACAAATGTCACAAATTATTTCCCTGCTCACAACTTTATTTTATCAAACCCATTCTGATTCACTTCATTCAAAAAGAATAAAAATTGGCATCTAACAAAAATCATTAAGCAATAGGAAATTATTTTTTTTTTAAAATGGCTTAAAACAGTTTTGAACCAAGTAGCAACTCCGAATAAAACATCTAAGCACCAACACCAACAAACCCAACTCTGAGAAAAGCTACAGGAAAATCTCATGTGTGTTGTACATTGTACACAGTGGGAATCTTCAAAAACAAACAAAAAAACAAAAACAACAACAAAAAAAAAATTCTCAGTTGAAGGACAATGATAACTAAAACTGGAAAACTATTTCTTAATGAGCCCTCTTTAATTGTGATCATTTTGTCACAATAACAGAATTTCCATGGACTTTGTTTCCATTAGCCATTTAATTTGGCTATATTAAGCACCTTGTAACTCTGTTTTGAAAGGTGCTATGTAAATAAAGTTATTATTATTATTATTATTATTATTATTATTATTATTATTATTATTATTAGTCTCTGCAGAGATTTCCAGCTACCTGGCGTAGAGTGCGCTTGAGGTACTACTGGTGATATACATACCACAGTTTGAAAATATGTCAGAACTAACTCAATGCAAATCATGAACTCTTAGTGTAATTTGATGGAAAAGTGTATGTCATGTTTTATAATGAGGATATCAGTCTGGAATTAAACTCAGGAGCATCATAAAAATCCCTTCAGGAACACCCTGCTGATTTTTTTTTACATCCTGATCGCAGCATTAGCAGCTTTTCCTGTTTCAGACTCTTATTTTGGGGGGTTTCTGTTTACCTGCTGACGTCACAGCTTAGAAATGCACCTGTTTCGGGGTGTGGCTACAGATACAGGCAGGAATGAACAGAGACAGTGAGACAAAAGACGAAACAATGGCTGGTTGAGTTTAGCTTAAGCTCACAAAAACAACATTTTGATTGTTTTTAATTACTTTATTTATATCAGCGATCGTGCTCTAGTTGTGTATAATCGGAGCTGTTTATTTTATTTATCGTAATTGGAGGGATTCAGCCATGCGGACATTATCTGCCACGATTCTCGTCTTGTCGATACTAAAAGGTAACTTCCATTTCTTTCATATATTCATATTCAGTATGTTGTTTCAAAATTGGATGCTTCAGCTTTTGTTATTCATGAGTCAGCACCTTTTCAACATTTCTACTAAACCACCGAAATGGAGATATCGGTCACATGGCCATTTCGATTTATTTGACAGATAACATCATATGTTGTTACATATTGACCTATGACCTACAGTAGGCCTGTAAAGGAAATTTGAATAGCCTCCACGCTGTTTTGGAGCTTTTCATTTTAGAATTGTTCTTGTTGATTATCTATTAATAGTTGTAATAGAGCTGACGTTATCCCTCATTTGTTTATGATTAGTTTATTGAGTCATTATAACCATATTTCATTCAGGGACACTTATAGAAAAGTAGGCTTTATTGATGTCTATAGAATGTTTGGTTGGTAGTTTCACTGTAAGTTATTTCCTGCGCCTTTGGCTGCGTCACCTGTTTTTCTGGTTCTGCCACTTTGACTTGTATTCCTCAGTGAAACACACACACACACACACACACACATTCATTCTTTCCATACTCTTCTTTCTTGAGTTTTGGCATTGCATCTCAAATTTTCCAGCCTTTTGCCGCATAAGCATTAAGCACACAGATACAAACACACCATTTTATCTTACGTCTGCTTGTTGTCCCTCTCCAGTTTCAGAATCCATTCAGGTGGTCGTTCCCCAGCAGGAGCTCAGGACAACTCTATTCGCCTCAATCATTCTACGTTGTGACTACTCCACTTCTGCCAACCCCCAAGATGTTCTGCTCACCTGGAGGTTCAAGTCCTTCTGCAAGGACCCCGTGCTCGAGTACTACTCCACGTGTAAGAAATAACACACAACACACAAAAAACAGAACACACGTGGTCTTATACCTCCTTGAAAGGCTTGTCAATTGACAGTTGACCAAAAGACAGATGAGATCTAAAGACGAGATCCACCAGCCATGACCAGCCAAACCTTTATTCCATACTACGATATCCAGCTTAATATTTAAATATGCTAATTTACTGTACCTTCCAATATGCAGTTAATCTACAGTGCCTTCCACATGGATGCCCTCTTGGTAAATAAAAGCAAAATGGGCTGCGGAAAAAAAAAAATCTTTATTGTTTATCCTCTTGATCGTTCATTCAAAGTATTATCAAAAATATAACATTTAATTAAAGTAAATTATCGAAAAGGAAAAGAAATTCTCATCACAAAACAAATATTTTTTTCTCATTGTATTTGAATTAAAGGTTATATTTTTGTTAATAGTTTGAATGAAAGATCAAGAGGATAAACAATAAAGACATTTTTTCACAGCCCTTTTTGTTTTTATTTACCAAAGGTACCCATATTTTTGCAGGGCACTGTAATCTGGTAGACTGAATTTAAATGGTGTATTAGCTGAAGATTCTAGTCACAACTTTGAGACACACACTTGATGATGATGAGTCAGGAACTTGCAGTTGAAGATGTCATGGGAGTTAAGAAGTTGCAGATACACAGCACTAAATGTGTTTTTGTGAATAACTCATCTGTTTGCATAAGATGAATAATTACTCCTATCCTGAACAGCTGGTCTTTTTATGGCACCTCAGTAGCATGATGTGAGAACCAGACAGACAGGTATCTGAAAGGCTGGGTGAAATAGATGCCAGTCACAGAACGTGTGTTTTAATGAGAACATTGCCTTTGTTTCCTGTAGCATTCCAGTCCGCCTTACAGTTAGGACAGGATCCAGCTAATGATTGCCCAGATCGCCAGCGGACGGTGCGCACCGTGATCCAGAAGAGAGGTACCAGTGAGCCAATACTGGGCGCAGACTACCGTGAGCGGAGGATCACCATCCAGAATAGTGAGTTCATGTATTTGTATGATTTCATCCAGCACAGCTGTGGTGATAATATGCAGGAAATAAATCTAAAAAAAACAATAAATCAACATGCACTAAAGTAGCAGCAGGTATCTTTAAGTAAGCATGGTTGCATCTTAAAACCCGCTCTGGTGAACCCATGTAGGACACTTAACTGAAACACGTGTCTGTTTGTGTTTGCTCAGGGGCAGACCTGGTGATCACCGAGGTGATGTGGTGGGACAACGGGGTGTATTTCTGCTCTGTTGAGGCTCCTGGAGATACCACTGGAGACTCGGACAAAGAAATCAAACTCATCGTGTACCGTAAGAAACGAAACAAAAAAAATACCAGACTATGGTTAATGCTTCACTACCTGATTTTGTCACAATGCATGTCTCCCCACCCCCATTCCAAACATATCCAAATGGTTTGTGTTGATGTTGTTAAAGTCAACAGGAGAGTGCAATCCCAATGCTGATGTTTTCTGGAACTCAAACCCCTGCTGACCGATTTCACACACATCTTCATTCTTCATCCCATTTTTTTTTTACCCCAAGAGCAAATTCACATTTGTTCACCTTCGTTTATATCTTTCCATTGAATTTGTATGTTTGCTCTACCTCTAAATTTCCCATCACGTTCTATCTGAATGCACTTTTAGATTTTGTTAGCCCACACACAGCTGCAACCATTTTGATGTATTGTCGATATACCTGTACAAAACATCAGTAAGCTGGAAAGGCATTCTGAGATTTAGGAGGTGCTATTGGGCATATAAATTGAGCCATATAAATACTACCTGAATACACTTTACATTTCTGACAACCATTTTACAAAACATAAAACCTTATTTTTAGGTGTTATGTTATTTTGCCAAATCCCCTAATCTTTCAAAATCACATGTTCAGATGTTACACTCACCTTAAAATACAATGTTCTGTCTACTAACTTGTACACGAGTGTAGAAGGCTCAGTCATTTTAATTTCTCGGTTAAAGCTGTCTTCTTCAGGGACTTTATTCCCTAAGAGCCATACATTTTTTTCTGTAGCTCTAAATTGGATAATTTTAATAAAGCAACGTCAACAAAAAATGTAATAGGCATCATGTTGATGGATTACATCTCAATATGTTTCCAGTCTCTACAATTTGATTTTTACAGCATACTGGAATAAACTGAAACCAATGCAACCAATTGGAAGGGAAGAAAAACAAATTGTAAAATGTACTGGTCCAGTAATATGTTTTGGAAAATGGTTGGCAGTAATGTAACGTGTTTGCAGGTTGTATTTATTGGACTCAAACCTGCAAAATCACTGATATTCTCCTTAAACAAAATCAGAGTGTTTGTCTTTAGCATCTGTATTTGAACGTGTCCCTCCCTCTGCTCTCTCAGACTGGTTGACAGTGTTGCTCATCATCCTTGGAGCTCTGCTTCTGATCATCCTTCTCGGTGTCTGCTGCTGCCAGTGCTGCCCTCAGAAATGCTGCTGCTACGTCCGCTGCCCCTGCTGCCCACAGCAATGCTGCTGTCCTGAGAAAGGTAAAGAGTGAGCAGGGCCTGCTTAAAAAAACTCTTTGATGGGACAGTCACATTGCTCAGACTCATGTGAAGTTAATTCCCGGCAACTATTAGTTATTTATCATTAATCTCACTTTACGCCTCGTTGATGACGAGTAACTAACCCGGGTTGTTGAGGTAACTGAGGAAGTATCGACCGAACGGTGATTAATTAGCTTCTTTAAATTAATTACCTCTCTAGTGGACTCGAAGTCACTTCCACAGAAGGTACAGTATCTGCTCACCTAAATTAGCCAATGATACAATTATAGCTTGTGCCACTTAAAAGTTATTTCAAAACAGTAACCAGCAAGTCTGTCATCAAATTATCCCTCATACTGGATTAATAGAATCTACTAATCATTACGGAGCTGCTCTAGCAGCAGGGAGTAGTAGTCTATTAATACCGGAGGTTATTTATCCCAGTCGGCTCATGAACGCTGAACTCTGTATCATCTAGTGGGATTTTTCAGGAAATTTCTAGTGTTAAACAACTACACTAATTATTCCCTAAGATGAGATGCTTATTGTTTGTTTCTGATCAGTACTTGGTTTGCTCTCTAAGACCAATTAAACGCGTTGCTACTGGGCTATTTGCTGCTGCTTTCACCCGTTGCTGATCCAAAGACTCACCAAAAGGCGTAGAAGGCCTCCTCCTCTCTCTGTTAGTTGTTTGCTCTTATGAAGAATTCAGTAATCCCAAAGAATTGGTTAAAAGATTATATTTTTTTTTTACTTATTCAATTTAGCAACAAAAAATTACAGAGCAAAATTAAAGGACCAAAAGATTAAAAAAATCAACTTTTTTCAGTTTAGTCACCCCNCCCCCCCCCATCAAGAGTATTTTTCTGAGAAGTCTTTTATCGTTGAGGTCACAGAAAATTATGTTCCTCATTTTATTCGCAGAAAATTATGTTCCTCATTTTATTTTTTTTTAGTAAAACCACTTTTTAGCTTTATCTGCAACTAACGGAAAATCATCATATCAAAAACAGCAATAATTAAAGCACAAACTCAAAAAAAGCATCATGTTCAAAATCTCTACTTCTAATCATTTACTTTGCTCATTAGTAATGATATAGTCACTTCAAGCAAAATATATGTATATATATATATATATATATATATATATATNTTTTTTTTTTTTTTTTTTTTAATATAAAAGCAACTTCAAATATAAAATGCAAAATAAAAACACAAAAATGTAAAAGTATTCTCTTCGTATACATCAGCTTAATGTAATACATGAGATCAAAAGGTCAAAATGTAAAAAGTAAGTCATGGAATATGAAAGTATTAAAAAAGTAAAAGTATAAAAAGTATAAAGTGTAAAAAAAAAAACAAAAAGTAAAATATAATGGTTTATTTTCTTCATCTTCCTTTTTCCTCTCTTCATTGCATGCTGGCATCTAACTGACATCCTGTCTATATGCAACTAGGCCTTTATCTGATTTCTTCAAGGCCTGACAACCTTATACTGCTTCATACTGAGGAAAAGAAAATTTTATGTCTCTTTCTTGTCTTAATAGGTGGGTGTTCATTTCCAGGCACCATAATTCTTCTCCGAATTCTAACACATGAGATTTGAGATTTGACAGCTGAAAGGCGTTACAATCCCAAATTACGTTTGTCATACCTGACAAATACTAAGCCAACATGACCAGGAAGGATAATGTGAATTTGATTTGTTCCTCCTCCTCCTCCTCCTCCTCCTCCTCCTCCTTCTTCTTCTTCTTCTTCTTCTTCTTCTTCTTCTTCTTCTTCTAAAAAGTTGACAATTTACCATTCCTCAGTATTGAAGTTTACCCCAAGCAGTTTAATGCCCAAATTGTTTTTTGCTAGCAACCTTATTACTATACAAGGAATACAAGTTTGTCTAAGTAAGTGTTCATTTTGATGGTTTATGTGCAGTATCCCAAGCAAATGCCAAGTCTCTGCAAGTTAGTTTTCTTATTATATTTGAACTTAAACCAGTGACTGCCTGGTAGAAAATGATGGAAGAAATTTTACATTTGCAAATGTAACACGTTAGCTCAGACCACGGGCCTGCATGCTCAGAAAAGACATATACATTGATGAAAATTAAGACTTTGCTGTCTTCATCTGTCAGCTATAATGCAGCATCGTATGATGAAGGAAGCTCAGAGGGCCATGGCTCCTTGGCTTGGAGGGCAGCCTGTGTATGGACCCATCAGCCATGCCTCTTCCCCAATAAACCCAATGTTGTACGCAGGTACACACACACATTGCAAGTCTCTTGATAAGTATGGATCAGCAGACTCCACAGTTTCAATAAAAACAAATAAATAAATAAATAAATAATTTCATTTTGTGGATGATTATATCTTCCCTAGGATCTGTGTCAGGGAAGAGTATCCCGCTGAAGACGATGCCCCTCCCTCCTCCTCAGTCTGCAGCCTACAGCATCCCTGCTCCCAGTGTTAATGGCAGCAGACACACCCCAGCCAACGGCAATGACGTGCTGGACTACCTGGAGAGCCAGGTGAGGGGGATGGACATGGCCAGTCCTCTGCTACAGGTATGTAACCGTGCATGTTCAGAAATCTGCTTATAGGGATCACACTGGCATCAAAACATCAAAACGGCATCAAGATTTTCAGTTTAATTACTTTTTGTAGTATTTTAATATAATTTTGTAGTATTTTAATACAATTTAGAAACTAGTAACACTTTTGGAGAGGAGACTTAATTTTGGGACTTAAATTCCAGAACACAGTATGGAATGCTTTTTTGCAGTGTGTTTGAATTCTGTAATTCAAAAGAAGCTCTGTATTCTGCACATAACCTGCCAAACAACTGTTATGTTCAAAACATTCATTACTGACAAAAAATGTTACAGATGCATTTGGAGGTGCTGATTGTAATTTAAGTAAACCATAATAGAAGTGGATGAATTTGTTGTTTACAGGTAGAAAGTCGCTGTTAAGGCCTGTCATGAGACCTTGTGTGACAGTTTGACTGAAAATGGTGGTTTTATTTGTATCTTCTCCATCTCTTCCTCTGCTGGCCACCCTCTACCCTCAGTACCAGCCACCTCCACCCCCCCACTTCCATCAGATACCACCTCCACCCCAGCACATGCCAGTCACGATCCCCTTTTCTCCTGGCCCTCCCAGTATGATCTCTGCCCTTGATGATGGCCCTACAGAGCGTCGCATCATCACACTTCCACCAATAAGAGAGCAGCCACCAGGCAGAATCCCACCTCCCGCACCCAAGACTCATCCCCCAAGCTCCAGCGAGAGCAGTCGCAGTGGCTTTGGCCGTCGCGACGATCGGGGAGGAGCGGCAAGACGTTACCCCTCACCCACAAGGTCTCGGGGAGTTTCTCGAAGCTACAGCGAGGAGTCACTGGATGGCCGGGGCCGCAGTGCAGGACGAAGTGGCATGAACCAGCCTCGCTCTCGTTCCCGGGATGACCTTCTTGAATCAAGGTCCAGAGGAAACTACTCTCCACCAGCATCACGGAGGTCAAGAGGGTCCTGGAGTTCAGACGATGAAGACAGCAGTCGAAGAGGAGGAGGAGGAGGAAGGAGAGGAGGTGGAGCCTGGGCTGAAAAACCTCCCAGCTACACAGAGTACGAGCCTGGACAGAAACAAGGAGTACGGAGGAATGAACGCCTCTCCGTAAGACACTCACTGCTTTAGTTGACAAACACACTCTTAGATGGGACACACTCTTACAACTACACAATTGAACTTGCATGTAGTCAAATGCACACACATGAACACACATCACAATACAAAGTTTGAATTACTGTAATTTCTGGCACAGTGTATCTAAATTTATTGTATTATCTCTCTTAGGACAAGAGTTCTCGCAGTGGCACCAGCGTTGTCATCTGAACCTTCCAGCTGTGAAACATCCTCTGACCTGTTTCAGAGAACATACACGCCTTGCTAGTTACTTTGGGGGAACAACAAAGCAATGAATGTGTTCTGGTGAAAACCATGCATCTCTGAGTGAAGGATTAACTTTTCCGTTACGGGTTCAGGAAATTCTTCTACCTCTTAAGAGTTTAAAAATCCTTTCAAAAACTAATTTATTATCTCAAAAATGCCTTGTCACCAACCTAAAAGAAGCTTGTTTATCTTATCAAAACATTCGAGATGCAGGATTTTCATCTAATACCTGTTAAGCTATTTAAGGCTACTTGTATATTCCTGAATGCCAATATTTTAATGTATAATAATGAAAAGGAATTGCCAGGTGTTTTAGTTTTACAAGTGTTGGCCTAGCTTACACATTCAGGATCCATGAAATATGAGACTTAAAATTAAAGGAATTTTCACCCTCAAAGTATGTGCTGGTGGTAGAGAAAATGTTTTATTTCAGTAATCTGGTTTTTTGGTAATATCTCCCTCTGCTGGTTCAGTAATGTAATGGAATTTCTTTCTGGGGAGATCTCTACCACGATGCTTTGTGTTACAGATATGTAACTTGTATATTTTTCTTTTCTGTATTAGATCAGAAAATACATATTCCTCTGCAGCCTCTACTTGTTTAGCAGTAACACAGATAATTATACGTGATCGAGCCATTCACAGTCAAGGCCATGTGACAAACCAGTGCCTTACCATATTCCACATATGAAGACTCTTTGAATGTTAAAATTTGTCTTTTTTAAAATTCTTTTTGTAAATAGTTATTTTTCATATCTCCTGGATGTCTTGAAGTGATAGTGTATTTTTGTTTTACTAAAGTTTTGAAGTTTTGAAATGTGTGCCATTATGAAATATAGCAGATGTTCAGACAATGCTGAAATAATATTTTTGAAACATATGTACATAAGTTAAATAAGGTGCTTACGCATAGCACTTACAGTAAAGTTAGATGGTGTTGGTGTAATGAAGAAATGTCAATAAAACAAGAAGACCTACAGTTTTTTTTTTTTTTTTTTTTTTTTTTTTNTTTTTTTTTTTTTCTATGATGGCAATTTTCAGGAACACATTTTGAGTTTAAAAAAAAAAATGCTTAAATATTCCTGTATGTGATTGTATTATCAGATTATTTTTCTCATTTGTTTTTGTAACAATCATGTTTTTTTCTTTGTTCCACATTAAGTTTGTGTTTAATTAAAACACAGACAGCATTCATATAGTCTTTAGATTTAGAAACCAAACAAATGTTTATTTATTAATGTGATTACACGCATCAAAGCTATTACAGATAGCTTTGATGCGTACAAGATACAACACAGAAGTACCAAAATAAATGTTTCACAGTCGCTGGTGAGCAATAAAAGAAGTGCAATTTACATATATTTCTTAAAATGTTTGAAGATAACATTTAGCGGGGTAAAGCCTTTGAAAACTGACTAAACACTGCAAAAGTTAACCGCACTGACTCCATGCCAGCTCGCTGCTGTCTAACTGCGACTGTGCAGCGCAGTTTGGAGCTAAGGTCGCAGACTGATGACGTACGCAGGAGAGGAGGTCCCGGTTTGCCACGTCGGTCTCTGTGCAGTGCAGTACACTGTTGCTCCTCCAGATGAGCTTTAACTTTTAAAGACGTTTTGTGTTTTTAGTAGAGGTGAAATCCGCCCCGCAGCATTGTGGGTTCCGTCGTAGCTCGCCGCAGCGTTCGTGCACTTCAGAATANATCCGCCCCGCAGCATTGTGGGTTCCGTCGTAGCTCGCCGCAGCGTTCGTGCACTTCAGAATATCGAAGCTGGAGAGCGGAGAAATGCTCGCTGCGGTCTGGACTCGTCAGTCTGGAAGCCACACAACTGACTGATGCATCCTCGTTTAGTTCACCCCCCCACCGTATGTTGTCCATGTTGTGTGAGTAACGAGGTTTAAAAGCATTTTAACAGTTTAGGTTTAATTTTTTTTTAGCTTCTCGTGAGCTCCACTGTTACTTCTCGGTGTGTTTAACGTCTTTATTAAAGTGTGTTTCCAAGTTTATCTGCTAGACAAAATGACAGCGCTATCTGGTGTCATGATTCAGAGCAGGACTCGTGCAGATTGGTGCATGTCATAGCAAGCCTCTGCG
The DNA here is from genome assembly GCA_014773175.1 of Lucifuga dentata. Lineage (NCBI taxonomy): Eukaryota > Metazoa > Chordata > Actinopteri > Ophidiiformes > Bythitidae > Lucifuga > Lucifuga dentata. The sequence continues at coordinate 77,127 of VXCM01002974.1, read as the reverse complement.
AAACACCACATAACAAATGTTTTCCACTTCACAAAGTAGTCTACATGTGCTCAACAAAGCTTCATTTTATTCACACCTTTCTCTGTCCTCATGGAACATTTAAAATGTAAAATTCTTTTAAAAGAGTTTGGGATTTGATAACTAGAAACCTCCCGCAACTTCAGCAAGTTTCCATCCACAAAATGATATGCCATTTTATCTTCTCATCTTTCCATTCTAGTTTATTTTTCATGCTTTCAGTTCCTGTTTTCACATTTGACGTTCAGCTGCAGTTTTATCCCGGTGCCAGTATGGTTGTTTGTGTTGGGGACTGTTTCCTGCCAAAAACATTTAGTTTTGATATGCTTAAACTTGCTATTAATAATAATCTCCATCATTTTTATTACGTGATAGTCTTCGTTGGTTTCTGTTTCGTGAGCAGACTGTCACTGCCTGATGACTGCCTGATAACTGGCCCTTGTTAGTGGGAGGGACTTTTTCTTTTCTTTCTTTTTTTCTTTTAAAAAAAAAAAAAAACCTACTGAGCAGTTATGTGCACATACATGGATGTCGTACATTGGTAGATGTCTTTGATTCGACACTTTTAAATGAAAACTACACAAATTCAGTTAAGGGTTTACTAACTTTCTTTGTGGCTAATGACTATAATGTTTGGAATTTTTACCGTCTACTTTAGGTGACATTATGAGAGCAAATATGTAAAATAGCCCATGACTATAAATTATGATCCTTGATAAAATCACACCAATTCACACTAACAAGAACAAATACAATGCAGTAACTAGTGTAACTGTAAAACTGGGTAAATACAAGCCCACCCTGGTCTGGTGGGCATGAAATCCCTTAACTATTAACCCTTATCCCTTAACTAACTAATCCCTTATCTATTAAGTTCATTATTCAGACACGAGGGGAGATTGAGTTTTTTTTGTTTTTTTTTTGTATTGCTAAACACCTGAATTTGCATTAACTGATTAAGAGAGGAAGATCATTTTTCCAAAGCCATGTCATTTGAGTCACCCCAAAGAGCACCTGCATGACCTTTGAAACCACTTTTTAGACCCAGTGTAGCACTCTTGACTATTTATAATTCATACAAGTATTCATAAACGCTCCACAAGCATTTAAAAGTCATCTTGTTTTTCGAGAATGTCCTGCACATACAGTTTCAGCTTTGATACTGATGTACGTATGTCATCTATTGTAGTTTTACTGTAATGAATGAGTTGAACACACTAATTATTCCATTCAGATAGAAGTCTTACAAACTATACCCGGATACCTGGAATTTCTCCATGGATTCTACAAACATGTCTTGGACATTGTTTTCCTAACATGAACTTAAGCAGCGACATGGCACATAAACAGGCCTGAAACTCTTGCTAGCTATAGACTGGTGACAGATCTGTTTGTAAAGAGGTCTTGTTGAACAGTGAGGAGGTTTTGACAGTAGCCAGGAGTCAGAAGTGCTGCCGTGGGACGGATCTCAAAGTATTAATAACACATCAATCAAGTCATTTCCTTACAGCAGATCAAGTGAAACCCCTGCAAGTATCCATAAGGTCATCTCAGATAAACTGTGTTACGGTTGTCAGCTCACTTTTTCATGTTGTCATTTGAAGCAGACGTTGTTTCAAGTAAATGTTGATCACAGCTAAGAAAAATGTGGTATGTCACTTGTGGAACAGTTTTTATTTTTTGTCATCAGGCATACTGTTGCAGCAACGCAGAACTTTTCAGTAATTACTGTTTAAAATACTTATGGAAATACTGTGAAGAATAAAATCTACACCTAGCCAAGGTGACACATCAACATGATAAACATCCTTCTAGTTTACTTCTCTCAAACCATGAAATGCCAAAAAAAAAAAAAAAAAAANAAAAAAAAAAAAAAAAAAAAGCATAGATCTGATCTCCAGTAATACTCAAATATGAAATAAATATTGAATAGGCCTCCCTGACTTGTCTGTTTAGTTAGCTTTGTTCTTGTACTGAATCTACTCTTGGTTTCATCACCAGTGGTCTGGGAGTACATGGTGGCTCATTGAGGAGAAGAGGTGTCCTAGCGGCTGAGTCGGTGGTTGCCACGGTAACTGGCGACCATGCCAGGAGGTCGCAGGGGTCCCAGTAGACAGCAGCTAAGTCGCTCTGCTCTGCCGTCCCTGCAGACTCTGGTCGGAGGCAACCTCAGCAATGGTTCAGGCCTCAGGAACAGGTACACATGCACACGCACATGCATGCACACACAGTACATGTAACATGAGGTTGGGCTGAACCGTTTATCCCGAGATATATTATTTAGAATGATAAGTCAGCACTACAACTTAAGTGCCATGTGTTGTTTTATGGTTAATAAAGCTTTATTCTTACAGCAATTTTTCATCCATTGCTTCCGCAAAATACCAAATCACAAGCCTCTTTACTTAATAAGTATCAGCACCTTTGAAATGCTGTGGAATGCCTCCAGTTTCACATTTAATAGAATCAATGCATTTACTTGCACACTAGATTTGAGTTTGTCTGTACTGCGATCAAGGCAAAAATGCAGAGTAAGACACATACATGGGCAGAATTAAAAGGATTTCATGGTTTGCCAAACATGCGTGACTCCTTTAACAGTTTAACAGAGGAAGTGTGTCACGTGGAAATGCATTCGCAGATTCCCATTGCAAGCCAATGGAGCATTTACATGCTTCAGTAAATTGATTTACATTCTCATAATCGTCTGTTATTTGGATAACAGACGATTATCTGCATGTCAGTTCATGACGACTTCAATAAATTGATTTTTTTGTTTCAACTTATTGGCTCAATCGGAGTAGAATCTGAGTTTTAACATGCAAGTAAGCACATTGTATGTTTTGACAATAACAGTTTGATGCACTTTATTGTTCAGGAGTTGTTTCAGAAATTGTGACAAACCTGGACTCAGTCATTCCCTAAAATCCTGAAATATTGTTAGCTTTCATTTATCATTTCCCATTTGCCTAATATCCATGCAGTTATGTTGCTGTCAAAATAGAGATAAAACAATCTGGGTAAAATGTTTCAATGACTTTCTGATGCGTTTAAGATGGCAGGAGGTCTTGACAGAAATTTTGCACTGAGTTAATGTTTTTTTTGGCTGATAATCCAAAAAAGGCAGCCTATCAGCCTAATCGCTTGGCAGATGGATCACAGCTTTACAGCCGGTGTGATGAGACAAAAAAACCCCACTTTCCTAGATTATACATTTGCGTGTGTTTTGGGATTTACATTTGCATGTGCCTGTGTCTTCTCTCAGGAGCAGTAACTTGGTGGGTCTGTCGGCCCCACCCCTCTCTGCCCTAATTACTCCAGAGCCCGTCCGTCACTCGAGGATCCCTGAGCTGCCACTGGACAGCAGCCTGCTGTTTGAGTTCATGCTCTTTCTTTATTTGCTGGTGGCTTTATTTGTCCAGTACATAAACATCTACAGGACGGTGTGGTGGTATCCCTACAGCCACCCTGCTGCCTCTACCTCTCTTGTGAGCTCACACACTTTTTCCATCAACATTAACTGTGAAAAGTAAAGGACTTAATGTGATTTCCATGCTAACCACAAACTGAAAACAATGCTTAAGGCAGGTTTTAGAAAAATATGTTCAGTAACTATACAGCATCATGCTAATTAAGTGCCGTGATAATTCAAGCTTCGCACATTGTTGTCCCATTACCAGCACACTGTTGTAAGGTGTGTCACAGGTAAAAGCCAATGAAGACTGGCATGGTAATGAGCTGCTTCATATTAAGAGCCACGCTTTACACTGCTTCATCTGGTGTCAAAGCGACATTGACACATTAAATTGGCAAAGGAAAGGCACTGTAATGTGAGTAATGTAATGCCAGGGGATGTGAGTGTGTGCGAGATCGAATCAACTTAGTGGACTTAAATATCTAACACGTGAGGCAAATACAGTTTAAAATGCCACCCAGATTTCATACCAGTAAATTTTACAATCAGACTGAAACAGACCTTAATTTTTGCATGACGGTGTATTTTATGAATTGCTTCCCCAACATTAAAAAGTATAAAGCCTTTTTCAAGGCAAACCCTAAAAGATAACAGGAACAGCCGTTTTTGAAGGAACAAATACGGTTATGTGAAGATATTTGTCCTTATTGACACGTTTATGCAAATGTTTTCATGAGAAACTAATAAAGGAACTTTTCTCTTCTCTGTTCATGTTAACGTGTCCTGCCCCTGCAGAACTTCCATCTGATGGACTACCACTTGGCTGTCTTCATCACAGTCATGTTGGCCAGGAGACTCGTATGGACTATAGTGTCAGAGGTAAACGCACAAACCTCTGCATACACACACTTTACTCCAGGTTAACCTGAACATTAACGACGTGGTGGGTGCGTCCCGGCCACACTGCATTTGGCCGCTGTGGGTCATTCTACTGTATGTCATGCTCAGGTGTCTCAGAGCAGCGGGGGCTCGCTGCTCCGCTATGTGGTTCTGATCGCAGCCCGACTCAGCCTGCTGACCATGTGTGGCTGGGTGCTCTGCTGGACGCTGGTCAACCTCTGCAAGAACCACTCTGTCCTCAACCTCCTCTTCCTGGGATACCCGTGAGTCTTTAACAGACCTCTACCTTTCACCCGCCCTCCTCCCACACCATACATGCACACATACACTATTATAGCAGTCTGTTGTCCTTTCGGATTATCTTTCTGTGCTTGTGGCAATTGTCAGACAATTACAAAAACGCTACGACAACACAAGCAACGCACACATCACAAACAATACATGATATGAGACAACCAGGACTAACCAACAAAACAGAAGATAAGCAAAGTGCAGCTTCGCCCTTCAAAACTCAAACTGTCAACGTTGATTTGTTTAACAGAGCAATACTGGTGGATATAATAGATGTACTGACACGATTAGTTTGAAAAGGCAGAGCTCTGTACCTTCGACCTGATAGCAACAACATATATTCACTAAAAACAGGATGTGATTCATCACTAAGAATAGCCTTTGCTTTCTTTACCACACTAGCATGGAACCAAAACCTGATTTTCTATCCTGTGTGTCAAAGTACCTTGGCTCTCATTATGTTTAGGTTAATAAACTGACTATAACCAGGTTAACCCTGTAATGTTGGACGCAACCCTTAAAGTAGGGAATAATCCAGAAAAAACATCTGGGAAAAACCCTGAAAGTCACAGATATCTGAACTTCAGGGCTAATCACAACATTTGAAATTGTCCACAATTTCTGTTTCCCAACTTTCAGGGTTACAGTCTTTTCATGGTTTACAGGGTTGTTCTGAAATTTCAGTTGTCAAAGACTTTCCAGGGTTTAAAGTGATATTCTTGTTACTACCACTGATATCAGGTTATAGTAGTTGTATGAAGGCCAGAATTGAAGTTAGCATAACCTGACGATTAATGACTGATTTATTTTAGTGTTATGCATCAAATGTGAGAGTGAACTCAATGCAAAGTGTTACTCCTGTACACAAATCACATCATCGCTAGCAGAGGTGGAAAAGTAACTTAAATTCATCAGCATAAGAGTAAACATCCAAATAATTTCCTCCATTTACTCTTTTTATACATAAATATATATATATATTTTTTTTTTTTTTTTTTTTTNGGGGGGGGGGCGGGGTGTCCTTGAGATGTTTGGATCAGGCTTATTATTAACCATGCAAAATCTATAATCACACTTTTCTCTTAAACTAGTCAGTGACAGAAATCAGATTATAGTGAGGAAATGTGTTTGTTTTACAGACACATTTATGTCACCTCAGACAGAAAAATTCATTTCATTTTGATCACACTTTTGTGTCTCATTGTGAGCTTTTCTGTCAGTGCATTCGTTTGTGATTTTGGGCCCTCCAATAGAAGCCTTGGCTCCACCCACCCCTTTATTCCCTCACCATTTTAAATGTGTATGATCCTCCCATACTCATCCTCTCATTGCTTAAAAGTAAAACTCCATCCTTCGTCCCCCATCCATCCTAGATTTGGGGTGTACGTCCCACTTTGCTGTTTCCACCAAGAGGGAGCAAAGAGCCAGACAGCACAGGTTGACTGCGATTACCCAGCCGACCACCAGCAGACCGACCTAACAGAGGCTCCTCTCTTTCGACCACGCGACTTCCTCTTCCTGTTAAGGGAGAATCTCAGAGAGCAGTTTACCAGCCCTCCTCACATGCCCACCCACAGCTGCCCACCACACACACACTCACACACACCCGAGCTAATTCGAGCTGAGGTGGAGGAGCTGAAGAGCGACTTCAACCGGCGAATAAAGGAAGTGCTGTTCAACTCTCTGTTCAGTGCTTATTACGTCGCCTTCCTGCCTCTTTGCTTTGTCAAGGTCAGTGTCCACCACTTGGCCATCAGCCAAAATTTTGTGATTAATATGCCAGAATCTGATCAATTTCCTTTGAGTTTTCACAGCCAGCCCTCACTTTGTTGCACTTTGTGAGTTTACTTGTTTTGTTTTTCCCACAGAGCACCCAGTACTATGACATGCGGTGGTCATGTGAGCACCTGATCATGGTGTGGATCAATGCGTTTGTGATGCTGATGAGCCAGCTGCTGCCCCCCAGTTATTGTGACCTGCTCCATCGCTCAGCGGCTCACTTGGGCCGGTGGCAGAAGCTGGAGCATGGCTCCTACAGCAATGCGCCTCAGCATATGTGAGTGACCTACCATCTCGTTTTAACACACGGACATAAAGTCGCATTCAATCATGCTTATGACTGTCATGTGCCTAACAGTCACATTTGCTTTTCGCAGGTGGTCTGAAAGCACCATTTGGCCTCAGGGTGTTTTGGTACGACACAGTCGAAGCCTATACAAGGCAGTTGGACCCTATAATGTCGCTCTGCCCTCTGATGTTTCCCATGCAAGGTTTTATGTGAGTATCAGTACATATTTGTGCATTTAACTTGTATTAACTGAGATGTCCAGGGAATGGAAAAAATAATAGGGATGCTGCACAATGTAATGCTATCCGGTCCATCATCACCTGAGGCTGTGGTCTCAGAAGTGTTCAGAGTTATGAACGTCTCTCTGACACATATAGCATTTATATTGCCATTCATTATTTTGCTGTTGTACAATAGCAGAGCCTCGTGCAATCTATAAATTCCATTCTTTTATGGAGGAACAAATGGAACCGCTCAATTGTGATTGGACCTTCACCTCTTCATTTTATTGTGTCCACCTCCTATATGTTAAATGTTTTCATCTTTGTCCTTCGAAACATTCTGTATTTCCGCTTTCTGACCTTCTCCCCTTGTCTTTTGGGTTCTAGTTCCTGTTCCACAAGCCATTGCGGATCCTTAACCTGCTGATCTGGATCGAGTCCAGTGTGGTTCTGTACCAGTTATACTCTTTGCTGCGCTCTGAGCGCTGGAACCATACTCTATCTCTGGGCCTTATTCTTATCTGCAACTACTATGTTCTTTTTAAACTGCTCCGAGATCGCATCGTGCTGGGCAAAGCCTACTCGTACCCTCTGTCCTCCAACAGCTTGGGGCTCAAGTCACAGTAAAGGCTTCTTCCCCACGGTAACCCTCACCTAAGGACTCTGGATGTCGAGGGGTGATGGGTGAAGGTTTGGTAAAGTGGAAGAAGCTGGGGGTGGTAGCTTAGTGCTCATGCTTGGAGGGGAAGGAACAGACTGTGAACTCATAATTGTGTTTTGATACGGTTCTATTTTTCATGCAATGTTTATATATATATATATATATATATATATATATANATATATATATACCTATTTAAAAGAATATTTTTATTTTGTATACTATGTCAAGTTACGCCGGGCATTACTACGCTGACGACATTAGCATGTTGTTGTTATGTTGTTGCTAGGCGATAGGAAAGTTAGGGAATGCCAGGAGGTGACTTTCACCAAAGATATTTTAAGTGTAGACAGTCAATCACAAACGGGATGTTCTCTGCCACTCAGTTCAATCTCTTACCTAATTCATTTGCACGCCATTATCAACCAGAGAAAGGGTACACAGCAAAGTAAGGAGTTGCGCCTGCAGTAAATTCTCAGAAATTCTTAGAGAAAGCTCGGCTTTCATCCTGAGGTCATTCAATCTTAAATTAGGAATCAGTGAACCTGAGCAGAATGTAAGTAAGTTGACTCAGCAGGGCTGTGCATAATAGTCACTGCTGTTAACATCTTCAGTGTATTTTCAGGTATTGTTTTAAACAGCCTCAGATTTAACTAGCAGATACGATGAAAGAAAATGACTCCAGATCAGTCTGTAGCAACAATACCTTAGGTATACCTGTCTATTGCTTCCATAGAGAACTCTATATGCTTCTCCATTCATTTTTGTTACAGTTGAGTGTCCATGTCTGATTTGCTCGCACGGCTTTGCTGTTACAGCACCAGACTTCACATGCTCTGTGGAATGAAAAATGAGAGGACTTTGGCTGGCATCCGAAAACTCAGAACGCTCTGTAAAGCCAAAAACAATCTGACCCAGGGGTTTTGGCAGGTTGTCATGTCCTGTCCTGTTTGTGGACACTACAGAAGTGTAATATTTAAATGCTCCCTGCTGTAGCCTGGTGATTATTGGTGGTAAAACTCTTTGTGGGCAGACAGCTTGATACCTTCTTGCTACAATGTACCCCTATGACTCAGTCACGTTCCTAAAGGCCATTCAGTTGCTGTTTATTTTACTGGATCTTTGTGCTTGAAAGCTAAAACCATAATGGAATTGAGGACATATCACAGCAGGTCCAACATTTTGAGGAGAGGATACAGCTAGCAGAACCACTCTGGCTTATAGAGTTTGATAGCAGTCCTTTCCCAACACGCCCTCATATGGATTTGACAATATTATGAAATATGATATTCACCAAAGCTTTGCTCTCATTTCCATTGAAGGATGTAGAATCAAAGGGTAAAGACTATGTCACCTCATTACCAATGCATGTATTCTCAGTTACCAGAATGGTGTTACAATCAGGTTGCCTTCTTGCACTGTTGCCTTTTTTTGTTTTAGTCACATTTGATATGCATCCCCATATTTCTCAAGTGATTTCCTCTCTATTCTACCTCGTCTTTTGACCCACTCTATTCTGCAGACTGTATAAATTTGGGCAGTATTAAAACAATTTGTGTAGTGGTGTAATTAGAAGGACACACTGCAGTATTTGGATAGGAAATGGCAAAATTTAAGAAGAAATTCATCTTTATTAAGCGGTAAAAATCATTAGATAATCTGAGAATCAATACTTTTCTGGTTTATCTTGATTGTCACTTTAACACTTCAATCAGGGTTTGCTGTGTGAGTACAGATGAGGAGGAAACTACTTTTGAGATGTACCCAATGTATTTCCAAATTACTGGTGCTGCATAGTGCCTCACCTAACATGCAAGGAATCTCGGACATGTGTAACCGGGCTCAGATCCAACGCAACACGTTAGACACTGGGTAGTACAGAAGCATATCTCAACAGCCAAATCAGTAATCACATGGACCAATGTATCAGAGGATCTAGGTTTCTGTTCACAGGAGAAAGGAGTATTAAGCAGTAATCATTAAGTAGCAAGAGTAAGAAGACACGTAGACCAACTGGTAAGAATAATAGCTGATTGTATTGGTCATATGTGGGAATAAGAAAAAACATAAAATAAACATAGCCGTATATAATGTATTGTTTCCCTTCTTTTCCTCTTTAACCAGTCACTATGAACTTCGTTTTTTTTTTTTTTTAACATCAATACCAAAATAGGGTTTTAACTCAGTGCAGTGAATTGTTTTTTTAAACAAGATGGTATCAAAACCCAAATGTCAAAATGAACCCACAGATCAAAATCTAACTTATACACCATACAACAGTTATTTAAATGATGAACAATCGATTCCTTATTGTCTGTTTTTTTTTTAGTCCAGTGGAAGGAATGAAAATATATAGTCCATGCAACGTATCCTTCAGTGTTCTGGCAACAATCAGTCCTACCAGTATTGATGATGAAAGCAACAGTTCAGATCTCTCAGGATTGTCTCATCAATTAGCTTGGCTCGCCACAACTGCTGAACTCTACCATCACGGTTGCAGCACAGAGAGGCAGCAGAAGAAATCCACTCCGATGTCGAATCCACATCAAAACACACAGGAAGGACAAAAGAAAAGACCCGGCCTGAATAGGCCAAAAAGAGGATTACATCACTTCCCATGAATATAGTCATGAATATAACCTGTTCTATGTGATCCCACTCTTTCTATACCTCATTACTCTTCATTAAATCAACTGTACACATAACTAATAGTCAGGAATAATCATCAGAACATACATGTTTCAGATTTCAATGTATGAATTAGTTGCTCCGACCATCAATTTAATCATCGCCTTTCATTTTCTCACAAGGCGCTCACTAAATACACACAGGCAGGGTATCAAATTACAACGCCCTTTTTTTCACGCGCCATGTTCAGAAACAACAGAACCATAGACTTGAAATGGTGGAAAAGCTAATGATCAATACACACAGAATTTCAGTCTGCGACCGCTAACAGCGACCGATTAACAGCTAGCACAGGTCGGATTCAACTAATTCACTCACAAAAACACACAGTAGATGGAAATACACAGTAAATATTCGGTAATATTCACTCACCAGAAAACTTCAGTCTTAAGCATACACTCCTAGTTTGAAAGGAATCGGCTCACACGTACTCCTGATATCCGTCTTCTCTCTCTTTATTTTTTTCCAAATCCCACTGTGCGGAAATTTTAGATCGACAAACCACAAAAACAGGAACCGAAATCTTTGGAAAATCTCGAGAGCAATCCAATGCATGTCTTACTCCGTCCTACTCGTAGCAGAAAAAAAAAAAAAAACTACACTTGGGAATGCTAGATAGCGCTAGCTCACGCAGCAAGCAGGGCTCTGATTGGATGGGGAAATCCAGTATACCAGCATATCAAAATAAAACTACCAATTTCTGAATTACTCATTTGTACTGTCACATTAAACTTAGACATATATTTAAAAGTAAACACAATCACCTCACATGAAATAACTGCAATATTTCTATATTAAAGATCTACATTCCTTCTTCACATTTCATGTACACCACAGTGCACAATCACGCCCGTAGCAATCTCCCAATTCACTTACTTCATGGAAAACATCAATCTGTCAACAACAGTAATTTAACTCACTTTACTGCGGCTTCTTAGTTAAGCCCTAGTAACACGGGTTACACATGCTCAAATGCCATACTTTTGCCCTTTGTTCTGCTCTGTTCTGAGACCCTGAATCAGCTCCTTGGTGCTTATGTATTTATGGAGATCTGAGTGTATTTGGTCATTTTCCACTTGAATGTAGCAAAGTTTCTCAGTGAACAGTGCTCTTAAATTGACAGGTTTTTGTCATTGGTAGCGCTAGCTACCACTTGTTCTGAATGGTAATTGTCTCATCTTTAACTCGCCCAACTTCCCATGCCATCAAAAGACATTGCAGTGGTTTTTAGGGTTACTTTAATCCACCTTGTGTTAATTCTTACTTGAATATCACATCTTTCCTCAAATTACTCAGATCCTCTCTGCCTGCTTTCTTTCTCTGAAGAGTATGAGAGACATTTGCTGTGGCTTCAATTCTCCACATTGCCCTGAAATGATGCTCCTCCAGCCTACAATTTTGGAGAAAGGATGGCCGTTTAAGTTGATGCTCAGTAAATTTGCGTTCCATTCATTGTAAAAGTTGTCAAATTGAGTTACGGGGTTTGTTTTCCATGTGCCATACGCCAGGATGCAGTAACAGGCTGTGTTGGTGCTGGAGAAGTCATTGGAGCTGGTCCTCATATTTCAGCTTTTTACGGTGTTCAGTTTTCCACTTAGTATTTCTGAAAATGCTTTGGCATCTGAAATAATAAAATGGTCATTAAACCAAAATTGTGTATGTAGTATGTAGTGTGTGTGCAAGAAGAAATATATGACACAGTTGTTCGTTTCAAAGGTTATATTTCATAAATGTGCCAGAGTCTCCAATATCTGAAAGACAAATTCAATTTCACAAAGTTAAACAGTAGAGAAAGTGCTTACGTAGGCCTATGTTTGAATAAATGTTCATTGCAAAGACGTCATTGTGGACACCTGCAATGTTAGGTCTTTCCCACCAGAGGGAGCTAAGCATCAAAGTATAACATTCAAGAAAACGTGCTGCATAAAATAAGTAAAAGACAGACGCATTCATTTATTATCACGCCATCTATACTTTTTTTTTTTTTTNTTTTTTTTTTTTTTTAACTGTGTGAAAACAGGTGTGTAAAGTCAGCTGATACTGTAGATAGTTTGTCCTGTGAGAGGAGGTACATGATGGCTTGGAGAGAAACATTTGGCCCCTTTGGCAGCTCAGTTGTACATTCATCCATAACAATAATCATTTACAGTAGGACTAGTTTCTTAACAGTGCAATATTTAGTATTAGCACAACAAAGAGGCTATCATGCAAATTAAAACGTTTTCCTGTTCTGCCCATCCTGTTTATAGTCCCATTACATCCTGCAAAAATGAGGGCTTAATGTTTCCCATTTGCGTGGATGTAAGTGAGTACTAATGTGGTTGAAACATGCAATACTATTTATAAATGACATGAACACACTTGCCTCTACAAAGCATCATTACTGGCTTAGTGCCTGTCATGTCTGTCGCAGTTTGTATTTACATTACTGGTGTTGTTTCTGTGTATGGGGGTAACAAACTAAATTTTAGCATTTGTCTTGATATCATGTCAGTGCCGGACCTAGTGGGGTGAATGGTTATGTTGGTCCTATGGCCCACGGTTGGAAGGGGCCCAAAAGTAATCCAGTAGGCTGCATGAAACAAGGTGGAGTGTGAGTTCCTAGCCAC
>VXCM01002974.1:0-63099 GCA_014773175.1 Lucifuga dentata | reverse complement strand
ACTGGCGGGAGGAGGAGGAGGAGGAAAAAGGGAAAAGGAAAAGCAGAAATAGAAGGGAAAGTGTGGAGATAAACCTGAGGATGGAGAGGAGGACAGATCAGTTGAACTATTGTATTGGAAAGACAGCATGATTTGTAACCCTTCATTTTCCTCTAAACATTTTGCATGACACTTGCTTTGCCCTCTCACTCCCTCAGATTGAGCATTTCTGCAAAACACAAAGGACCGTGGTTCTGTTAAACGTGACCGGATGTCCGGGCCTTCATACCGTCTGCATGAAAACATTCCCATTCCTAAAACCAGCATCATGTGTAATTAATAGCTTGGGGGATGAGGGAGGTTATTTTAACTTGAAGAATTTTTATCTGCACTGGAATTTACCAGCTGTAAAGTTATGTTTTCAATGCTGTAAATACGACAGAGCAAAGATCAGGCCTCAGGCTCTGATGGAAAATTCCTAAGTGACCTGAAGGATTGGTCATAAGCCTGCGTGTGTCTGAACATTTCATTGAATATAGACAATGGGTGAGAGATAATAGAACTCATATTTTGGTGTAACTGCTCAAACTGCAACTAATTAAGCTTTCTTTTTCTCCTTTTTCTTTTTTGTTGCCTTCCTCTGTTTCTTTGTCTCTCTCTCTCATCTCGTTTCATTTTCTCAAATATATGACCACAAAATTTTTTTGCGTAAGTAAAGAGAAATGCTAATTTTTTGTTCAACTGATCATAATTAAAAATAGGCCTAGTATTGTTTGTAGTAATATTACTGATGAAAGGAAGCCCTTAAAACCATCGGAAAACATTATTAAGTAAGATTTAGTTGCTAGATGTCATCCCGCATAAGACACCTGAGACACCTGTTTCAAAAATTTGTTTTTTGTTTACGGATTGTGCCTTTAATTCTGACATATTGCGCATGCAGTTTTGTTTTTTGTTTTTTTTGAAGGATATAACACATCTAACTATAGCTCGATTTAAAATCTTTATTTTATTTTTTTTATTTTTAAGCGAAAACTAATGACTTAAAACATGTTTTGTAAATACCAGTCCGTCGCTAAATCCTGAATCTATATTTAAGCCCTTCTTTGCACACAGAAAACCAAAACAGAGGAGACTTACCGGGAGCGCATGGTTTGTCTCCGCAGGTGAACCGGTGACAGACAGGGAAATGCTGAGAAACTTCCTCAGGTCCTGCGACAGGAATAAACACTGATAAACACTTCTTCCACAAAAAGAGATCACTCCTTTTCTCGGCTCTTTCCTCAAGAACTGATTCCTTTATTTATCCCGTGAAAGTTTGGAGATGTCCAACAGCAGCCGGGCGGACAGCGGCGCAGGATCATGGTGCATTAGAGAAGCAGGCTCCTGTCTGTGCGGTGTGCGTGGGACAGACAGGCACATCTGCCACCTCAGACATACAGTGTGTGTGTGTGTGTGTCCGACCCCAGCACGGTCACGTGATGCAGATCAGAGCAGCGCTGCTGACTGCAACAACTCTCTATTCGCCAAACCGATGACGGTGCGTTCAAATGCACAAATTTGATGCATTTCCTGTGTTGTGTCAAAACTAATGTTGGTGGAAGAAGGACTTGGATAGTAAAATAGTATAATTAAAGTTGTGTTAAAGTAAAATGTGGTAAAATGTACTTTTGCATCCAAGTAAAAGTCTTCAATATCAAAGAGAGAATTTTGTTTTGGTGTCAGGTGAAAACTTTGTACTGCCAGATTTGAGAATTTTAATGCTTTCGGGTCAGCTGAAGAAGGAAAAAGAAGGAAAAATGAAAAAAATAAATCTGGAAGGAAGGAAAACTATTTTACAGTTCATTTATACTGAATATAAAATCTGATACTGCAAAGTGAAATGTGGATTTAAAGCACAACTCTGCATTTATCTCAAAATTGTACTTTGCAGAACTTGAGTAAAAGTACTTAATTTGCATCTGTGCAATTTTCCTCCATCCAAAATTGAGGCTGTGGTAATGGCAAGAGAGGAAAGAAAGATATATCAGGGCAGATGATGATGAAGATGATGATGGAAAATAAACAAGGATACAACTGTGTGTGGATGTGTCGGTGTCAAAAATTGACACGCTGTCACACACACTTCAGCCTCCCAAATGACTGAACCCTGACCAACCCCTCCTCTCTGTGTTTTTTGTNACACACACACACACACACTCACACACATACACAGAGTATCACATTACTTGTGGGTAATGACTTACATTCATTCCATTGACCATAACCATGAAATGTTTAACCTCAACCGTTTACCTAATCCAAATTGTAACCTTTACTGCCAAAGCACAGTCTTAACCCTAAAAGAAAGTCACCCCCCCACCCACACACACACACACATTCACGCTGTTTTGATCCATAGGTGATGACCCTTATGATGCCTCGCACACAATAGCTGGATTCACAAAGAACAATCTGTCAATAGAAGTAAAATTGTACTTCCACATTTCAGATACATGTGTGAAAATTGTCGTGAAAATGCTTGAATGTGATGTCTCAGCTGTTGTAACTGTGTTTCCCTTGAAGAAACATCTATAGCTCAGCGGGCAGATTTAGGCTGATGCCAAGGTGAGATTGAGTTCCACTTGTATTGTACCACACATGCTGAAAAACGTTGCAAGCAGTTATATGACGCTATGTAATGATGTCATTATGTTAACTGCCACCAGAAGACACGAGGGGGGGACAAAAGGCTAAACAGTTACACAATCCCCACCCATCCCTGCCTCACAGCAATGGATAGTTATAGACGAACGCGCTGATGGAAAAGAACTGGACAAACGTAAACACATGTGATTGGATTCTTGTGGGACAGATGCAGAATTTGCACGTTGTTTTCTACAAAGTCATTATTTCAATCCTCCTGCAGCAAAAGAAGAGATTTAAATCCAGCTCAAGGTCTCCTGTAACTGATTACAGATCCGCACCTTTGCCAGGACACAGGGTGGACCTGCTGGCTCATCACACACTGCTCTGAATATCATCGCACACACCCACCCCACAACATACATTTACAATCAACACACACACACACACACACCTCTTTTTTCTCTCTTTTCAGTCACTGTATCTGGGGCAGACACTCTGCCAACCTCATCTCATTTTGCTCATCAGCTCTGATCAGTTCCACAGCCTTGGCAGTCGTTGCTGGTTTTACTCATTTGTAATTGAACCCAGATCACCTGGTGATTTATATTCTCTTTAGATGTTTTATTATTCTTCTCACTCCAGCAAATCACTTAAATTCCTCATATTTGCACTTTCTGTGCAGTTTCACATGTAGGAATGTGACTGGAGCACAGTGGCTAAATGGAACATGGAAGAAGAATCTGGAAGAATTTGGCAGAATAGCGCAGAGGGATGTCCCCTTTTTACCAATGCATGGGTGCTAAGAGGGGAAAAGTTTCTGTTTGTTTTGAATTGTTATGAAAGGAGTCATTTGTTTAGCTATGTCTGTTGTTGTCAAGGAAATGCACATTCCCCGGAGTACTGTTCATGTTAATTGTTTTTTCCTCCTACTCTCCTCCTCTGGCTTCTGACCACAGACACAATCAAGCAAGTGTGGATGACCTTACATATCTGAATTCTCTTTATCTCTCTCTCTCTCTCTCTCCCCTTCACACACATACACACTCGTGCACACACACTTATATCACTCTGTTCTTTCTTTGTCCTTTCCTGTCTCCGTGCCTCTCTGTTCGTGTTCAAATCATGTCTCCCATCCAACCTCTTGATGGTCCCTTGTGGCCTTGAAACAGCTGTTTGGCAAAACTAGATTACCCGAGAACTCTTTTAAGAAGTATTTACTGTGAAATCTGAAGTAACTCAAGCCAGTTTTAAAGCCCAAGGCAAAGCCAATAGGAAGACCGTACAAGTGTCAGCAAGCAGCTGACATTATAAAACTTTTAGTGCTTCATTGAAAAAATGGTAAACACTGTCATGCTCAGCTCCACTTAAAGGAAAATTCCATTCTTGTGGAAAATATGAAATTCCATGAATTATTTTGTGGTAAAATGCTAGTTAAAGTTTTGATGTACTTCTTTCCTGTAACTTGCATATTTACTTCTACTTCAGTTTGTGATTTCCTACATTTCCCAGCATGCCATTGTAGAACCTTCTTGCAGCATTCCTAAAGTGTTTTTTTATTCATTTGCAAGGTGCAGAGTAATGGTAACAATGATAGTAGCAGCAAGAGAGCAAATATATACACTTGAACGTCTCTGTCTGTGATATAGAACTCATAAATACATCATCATGTGACGTGACTGGGTGCTGTGCACCAAGAGCTACCATCTGTGATGGGTGGAGCATATAGACAGAAGCCTTTGCTTAATTATAAGGTGCTGACACCAAACAGACCCCAGACACTGACACCTGACACATAATAAATTCTGTTCTTTTATTGTAAATGTTATCCTGATATCATCACTTTTAAATATATACATTTACATAGCAGGACAATGCATCAATACATTTTTTTTTTTTTTTTAAANTTTTTTTTTTTTTTTTAAACAATTGTTGTCATGACTCCATGTGTTTTGTTTGGGTGCTCCACTTTCCGTCCATGGTCCAAAGACTTGCAGGTTTGGTGAATTGGAAACCTTTTCGACTCATAAGTGTGATTCTGAGCTTGAATGAGTTTGTATTCTCTGTGTTTGTATTTAGCCCTGTAATAGGCTGGAGACCTGTTTTTTGTAATTTTTTTTTTTTTTTTTTTTTTGTAATTTTTTATTTAATTGGGACAATGCACATGTAAATATGCCAGATTTAGCCAAAGTTGACTAATTTCATCTGTAGTCCCATGCCAAGATAAGATGGCTACTTACAATATAGAAGCACACACAAAAACTGAACCTGAATTCAAATGGGTGAAATCAAAAGTGATGTAAAGAGTGCAACCAAATGTAAAAATAAAAGTATAAGTAAAAGTATATAAGTAAAAGTAAAAGTATATTTTTTCTTCATAAATATACTCAAGTATGAGATAAAAGTATCCTGCAATACAACTACTCAGTAAAGTACAATTTTGTGAAAAAAAAAAAAAAAAGTTACTTAAGTAAATGTAACAGAGTAAATGGAAGGTGTTACTACCCACCTCTGATGCTGGGATAGGATCCAGCTCCCAGCAACCATGGATGGATGGATGGATGAAGTAAGGATGGCCTTTATTGTGGAGCCAAGGCAAATTTTAAGATGTACAGCGTAAATAATCTCGCTCCTTGACTAATATCATTTCCTAGTTTCTTCAGTTCTTGTGTTCATTTTCTCCACATCAAGTCATGTGCACATTGTATAAAAGATGTCAAACAAACAATGTACAGCAACAGCATGGCAACAACAGCAACCATCCATGAGCTCTAAAATCTTCACTCAGTCACAGCATTTTTTCTCAGCCGCAATTCCTTTGATGACTGAACTGTGCTGAACAGTCTTTGCCTGCAGGAAAGGCGTTTTGCACCGTGACTGTGGGTAAACCCCTTGGCTTTGGCAACGCATGTAATACTCTGGCTTGTTGCAAAATGACTCATCCTTGCGAAAAACATGACAGAACACTTAAATCTAGCAGGAGTTTGGGTTTGCCGTTAGTTTTTCCCTTTACAATTTGATATGCTTAGAAACTTAATTTGGTTCATGTAGAAGGTAATGGTTATTTTGATTATTTGAGTTTTCCCTTTCTCTCCTCTCCTCTCCTCTCCTCTCCTCTCCTCTCCTCTGTCATCTTGAGTCAGTTGTCACTCATAAGACCATTGCATGTAATTAGATCTATGGATAATTTAACCAAAACATAGAAATGTTTTATTATACAAAAGGCTAAGGGTGCCTATCCCATTTTCTGTGGTATTTACCCTTCAGGACTTCCAGTCATGGGTGCAGTCTGTTCCAAATAGACTTGTGAGCCGACAGATGGAGAAGGAATGGTGAGGAGGAGTTATTCTGCTGGATTAAGTCTGTGAAGAAGCACAAACAAAGGAACGCTGTATGCAACATGTGTGGCATGCAACAGATTTCAATCCTGTTCACTAGGTTATGTTTCTACAAAGTAATGCAACACTGAAATGTATGTTTTTGTCAGAATTCATAGCTACAGGGCAAAACACCAGCATTTATAAGCCCAACATGGCTGAAATTTTATATTTTACTTTGGTGTATAATCAAATCCAACTTGTGCTCTTCCTCTAAGCTCAGAATGGGATGTCTACTTTAAATTTCAGAGCAGAGATGTTGGATACAGGCCTGTTATTGGTCTTTACATGCAGAGGAGGAGAGAACATTTACATAATACAGTAGCTGTTGGTTTTTGGTATGTCAGCTCCTTCTGTGTGCAACAATGGTGACACACTGATGACGCAGAGGCAACAAGGCAGAGGCTTTTATGGACTTTCTTTTGGTCACTTCAGAGAATAGAAGAATGTTGTCTCTGGCTGGAAATATTACATCAGACTCCTCTGATATTTTATTTGAAGCATATCAGCTTTTGCCATCAAATAGATGATTTAGAGTCCCAAAGGCTACACTCAATAGATTAAAGGACTCCATTGTTCCTCGGCCTGTCAGGATGTTGAATCAGAGTTTGGGTTCTAGTAGGCCTCATGTACCTGTGTAGACTAAGCACTGATTACAGTGCAGCTACTTATTTGTAACGTTTGCTGTAATATTATGTTTGTAGTATTTATTGGTTGTTTGGTTAAATGTTGTGTTTTATAATGTAAATGAAACAGTGTACACGTTGAGAAAATTTCAGAAAATATTCTGATAATGAAGTGAAATTAAATCAAATTTCACAGCCATATAAGTGTGTGTGTGTGCTTGCGTGCATGTGTGTGTGAGATACTTGTAGCATTTCTTTGGATCTTGTTTTTATACCTAGTGTCTTTATCTAAATTTCAATATCAAAGAGTATCTCTTGTAATGTTGCAAAATTGGATTTTTAAAAGCTACAGTAGTTATTTTTCGCTTTGAACATGTTTCTGATTTTCAGTTCTTCCATGTCAAGTCACAATTAAAAAGCATCGTGAGGAACCATATCAAAGCCCAAGGTACTGATGTTGACTGGTAGACTACTGTGTAAATATATACTGGAATTAAAAAATTGTAATTATGAAAAGCGGGGGGGNAGAGAGAGAGAGAGAGAGAGAGAGAGAGAGAGAGAGAGAGATGTTTGCAGCATAAGAAAATATATCAGTAAATCAGTAAAGCATGCCTTATTTATTAGAATACCGACTGAACTGATTTTTTCTTTTTTATATATATATAATTCCAGAAACATACTTTTGCAGCTCTGTCACAGGATGCTGTGACTCAGACAAATACCTTATTTGTTTCTAGTTGCTTCCATCCTGATCCAAGTTGAGTCACTGTGAGAATCCACCCTTCCCTGAGAGAGAAACCCCACACGGAGGAGAGCGACACTCTGTTAACCACAGACAGACCCCAGATACAGGAAGAATTCCTATGAATCCAATCCATCTTTAAACCCCAAGGGCCTTTAAAAAAAAAAAGATTCTTCAGAGCTGCGCTCCAATGATTGGCTCATTCTGGAGCACATGTTCATCCTTCAGTCTGTATCAGTTATGTGTGATTGAGAGGCTTATTTCCCACAGTAAACGCACATGTTGAGATAATATCTTGTCCACATGTTGAGATAATATCTTGTCCCACAGTGATTAGAGATGTGTGTATGTAGACTGTTTAATGAGAAAAATGGTTCAGCATGTGAGTGTCAGTAAAGAAGTTGGTATGAATCGTCCTGTGTTCCTGCAGAGCTTCAGGGACGGAGCATGCCAGTCTCTGTGACTCAGACAACCCAAAACATCACCAGGACAATGATTGTTATTCAGCAGCAGCTTCCCTGTTATGCTCCTACTTCTGATAAAAGAGGAAGTGATCTTCTCTTCTCTCGTTCTTCCTCTGTCAGTCTATCTGTCTGTACTTCTGAGGATTTTACACCTCAGAGGATGATAATTTACCTTTTCATTAAGAAATAAGTGACGACAAGACATAAGCACACACACATACACACACAGGGACATAACTGTATGCAGAAGCATTATTTGGATATGAACTCTATCAATGTGATACTCAGTAATTTTTTAAAATTCCCTCCACACATTTTAAGAGTTGTAACCATTCTCTGCGTTGTTTAATATTTCATTTATTTTTTCCACAAAAATATTCAAACAAACTTTTTCAAAAGGTAAATTTTTCTTGCTAACTGATGCAGCTATGATTGCTTTCATATTTCATTGCAGAGGCTCGTAATTTAAGGAAAGAAGCAAAGAGAAATGTGCCCCCTACAGCAGAGAAATATGTAAACAAAATCTGCAGACAATGAAATGCAGCATTAATTATTATCCCATAACCACCTCACATTTTTAGAATCTTGGAAATATCTGGTAAATTTGGTCAGGGTTGTTTTGCAGGATTATTCATGTGTATCCATGCAGAAGTCACTGGTTACTGCTGTGGTAAAAGCAAACAATTTGCTGTAAAACAGAATCCAAAATGCATTCTGGGAAATTTCAGCCCAGATTTTCTTTGTGGCCCACAACCTTCTGGTTTGCATCACAATACAAAAACAAATGCAGATATTATCTGGAGTGTATGTGTGCATGCGTGCGCGTGTGTGTGTGTGTGTGTGTGTGTGTGTGCGTGTGCATGAAGAATGACTGACCATAAACACCCAGCATGACTCAGCAGATCAAATGATTTCCACTCCTCTAGACCAATCATGAGTTTGTTCGTTCGTTCGTTCGCTCTCTTGCTCTCTCTCTCTCTGTGTCTGCCTCTTCAGAAATAGATCACTGACTTTGCTCTTCAGTATAGGATGCATGTGCCATTTTCTTTGTGTGACTTTTTTTTTTTTTTTTAATACTATAGAATTTACATCTCCCTCTCACCTGGGCAAGAATGAGCCTAAGTTCTAATCTGAACTCATTTTAATATAAAGGAAGCATATGAAGTAACCAGCAGGCACCTGAGATTCCCAAAACATTATGGTGATGCCTTGCTGGTAAGATGGGAAGCAGAAACAGGGATTCCAGAAATGATGATGCCATGGAACAATTTAGGTTCATGACATGATAATGGCTGTATTCTCACTTTAACAGAAGTAGTTAAAAGAGGAATCACTTTGTGTTCCTTTATCTGCTACATTTACATTGCTAAGTGCAAGTGACCCAGTTTGGGTTGTTTGCTCATGTATGACACATGTTAGTTATATGCTGTGAACATTTAAGCAGTAAAAAAGCACATGGAAACAAGTATTCTCAGGTCACTTTGGGTCACAGTCACGTGTCAGAGTGATGTGTATCAAATATCTGCCAATGCAACTGTTATCTAAATACTCGTAAGAATTTTATGCCATTCCATCTGGTACGTCATTAAATGTGATTCTTCAACATCTTGTCTATAGTGACTTTACAGCATACACCTAAGCTCCAACAAGTACTTTAATTCTTTTAAAATAGAGTAACATTTTGGAGCTTTAAAGATGTTTAAGAAATGAATAGCCCTCATTTTACACATGCTCCAGGTTAAATAGTGTAACATCAGATATGAGAAATGGGTTGCTTCAAAAAAGAGGATGTAAAGAGGCTATCAGAAAATCCAATACAGGCAAAAAACTGGAACTGAGTTTGAATATCTGTAGTGTAAATGAAGTCATGTGAGCTTTTCAGTTTAATAAGTTGGCTGAAGTTTCTGCTCTACAGCGTAAAGTTGGCTTATCACAGCTTTTTATATGGAAACAGCTGCATTCTACTGCTCAGCTGTACAGATAATTAATCAAAAATCAATTAATGCAGCTTTAAGATTGATGTGTTTTTATGTTCTGCTTCTGTGCGTGTGACATTTCTCTGTAGCCATCATCTGACCTTTCACCCTAACCAGAAACCCTTACTTTCACAAAACAATTGTTACCATGGTACCCACTTAGACAGGACACAATCACTGACCAGTAGGAAGTGTGGAGCTTTTTGGGTTAATGAGAGCTTCCGTGTGTCTGTGTGTGTGGGAAGGGGTGAGTTCACAGTAGGAGGGACACCTCTGCGTCATTCTGACAAAGGGGTTTTCCACATTTTTATGACAGTGAGAATATTGTTCCAGTGTTATTCTGTTGTTAAGTATCTCTCCATCAGAACATTTTTTTCAGGCTATTTTCTTTTTTCCTGTCTGGACCCTGTGAAGTTTCTTCCTACTATTGTGTGTGACACCTTTAAAGTATATTTACACACTAGAGAGTGACTTAATAAGCTATTTAGTCCTGAGAAAAAATACCTGAAGTGCCAGATAGTTGCACTTATTTTATTTATCTGATTTCATTTTACTGTTTGAATGTACATCATTTAATTTAATGAGTTAATATATTTGATTATCCCCATTTCTAGATCTTGACAAATTCTACAAAAACTCCACATTAAGTAGGGAATTATTTCATTGCATTGGCCAAATATTTCACTTGCTACAGATTTGAGGCCTGAAGCAAGACTATGATGGATGCACATAATGGACTTTGTCTCTCAGTAGGATACACATGAACCCACATTTCCCCTAAAGAACTGTTGCTGAAACATGGTAACTGCAGTTCACTTCAGGTTTTTACTGTAATTTATCAGGCAAAAGTTGAAGTGTTGTTACATTAAATACTGTTTATACAGCCCATTCAGGGCTGCAGCAGGAAATGGACTCGAGACAGATTGGCTCGACTTCAGGTTGGCAAGTAATTACATTATGGTTCTGATCCTGGACGTGATCTGAAGTCCTCAAGCACACACAAACAGAATGGCCTTTTTACCACTTTCTTCACAGATTTTGCCTAAAACCATAAAGTATGATCATAAACACTCATGCGTTGTTGACTACTTTACTTTACATAGTAAAGTAGTGAATTAACTTCACCGGTGCCAGTTAAGACTCGCTGCTTCATGCAAAGATTTCTGTCACATTAATGCTTTTATAATTTGAAAGGGTTAGAGCTCATAATGAGTACTGTTACCTTTGTTACTTTCAATTAACACAATTCAACTAACACACACACACACACACACACACACACACACACACACACAGAGAGAGAGAGAGAGAGAGAGAGAGAGAGAGAGAGAGGCCAGGCTTTTGGGTTTGGCAGGTTTTCAGCATTAATCTCATCTCCTTCTCTTTTTTTTTCTCTCCATCCCCAGCTGTTCACATCAATCAAGACTCCACTCATTAGCAGTAAGCAATTAAGTGGGTGTGGAATGAAGGTATTGTAATGAATCCCATTGAGACACACAACACCCACCCACACGCACACACACGCTTAGAACATGTTTTCATTCAGGCACAGCAGCAATGCTGTAATACCTTTACCATACTCTATACAGCTGGATCATACTGTGTGTTATTTGCCAAACTGCTGCATAGTGAAACTTTTCACCTCATGCTGACAGGCCGAGCTGAAACTTCAGCTCCATTTACTATCCCGTTACCACGGGAACACCCTGTATACTGTTATTAAAGTACAAGTACACAGTGATGAGACAATGCAGTGTTCTTGATTACCAGGTGATGACACAATGAATCCTGTCTGCTAGTGTGTGTGTGTGTGTGTGAGTCTGTTTGTTGGTGTGTTTGTGTGTGTGTTTGTGGCATGTTTGTGTGTGTTTGCTGGTGTGTTTCTTAGTGTGTTTGTGGGTTTGTTTGTTGGTGTGTTTGTTGGTGGTGTGTCCGTGTGTGTTTGTAGGTGTATTTGTGGGTGTGTTTGCTGGTGTGTTTGTTGGTGTGTTTGTGGGTGTGTTTGTAGGTGGTGTGTGTGTCTGTGGGGGTGTTTGTGTGCGTGTTTGCTGGTGTGTTTGTGGGTGTGTTTTGTGTGTGTGTGTTCAGTGCTTTGAACAGTAAATGTCTGTTAGGTCAGTAGATTATGCTAGTTCATAGCACATTTAAATGTGTGTAACTTGTTTACACACATTTTAAATACATTGTAGCCTAGTTTATAGCATTCAGACAAAGTCGATAATCTAAAGGAACTGCAATGAAGTGTGTTACAATATCACACAGGAGTCACACTGGAGTCTCTCTCTCTCTCTCTCTCTCTCTCTCTCTCTCTCTCTCTCTCTCTCTCTCTCTCTTTCTTTCTCCCTCCCTCTGTGTCCCTTCGTGTCCCCTGGTTCTGCTCTGTGACCCTATTAGCATAGTTTGCCCATAACAGGAAGCGAGAGAAGAATGAATTTTGAGAATTCACACGCAAACATAACACACAGACATGCACAGAGTACGTGCATATGTATGCACACAAACATGCATTCTTTTTTTTTTTCGCNCAGACATGCACAGAGTACGTGCATATGTATGCACACAAACATGCATTCTTTTTTTTTTTCGCAATAAACTTTTCACAGGAAATAATAGTCCAGTGCAGTCTGAAAAAAAAAACAAAAAAACAAGTGCTACTTAAAATGCTTTCTATGAAAATTTAACACAAGAAGAAACTACAGACTTCTTGCTACCCAGAAAGCTCCGACTCTTTGAGAGGATTTAGAGCTTATTTAGCTTCCTCTCATATGGAAATCATTACATAAAGTGTGGATTGCTGTTTGCTGCTCGGGCAGTGTTAGCACCGTGAAGCAACTGTCACTTTGAGAAATACTCTGTCTCTGTGATGATATACTGAACTGTTCAGTGGTAATACACCACAATCACCCCCCCCACACACACACACGCACACACACACTTACATAAAAAATGCACTTTGGCATATCTGTGCCGACATCCCTGTGTTGCTGCCAAGCTGGTTTCCCTGTAGCAGCTGTGGATTTTATGCTTGTAGATGGAGACGTGCACTGCATCATGATGGACAGGATCATAAGATTCTCAGAGGGATGAATAAAAACAAATGAAGAAGGCAATACTGCAGGGATGGATGGAAAGGAAGGTGGGATAAATGAGTGGAGAAGTACCAGAGGAGGAATAAAGTCAGCCTGAGGAAACTGAGATCAATCAAAGTCAGACGACGAAAAGGTGCGAAGAGATGGGAGAAAAAGAGACAAAAGAGAGCAGCAATGATCTTATAGCTGTGATTCTCCTTAGAGGAAAATGAAATATGGATAAAAGAGGAAGAGATGGAGAGAAAAGAGGGTGGGAGGAGAAATGAGGAGAGGTGGGATTAAAGGTCAAGGTTAAGTTCTTACTGTTGCTACTTTTGAGCAAAATCTCTCATTCTCTCTCTCTCTCTCTCTCTCCCTCCCCCCCTTTAAATTATACAGTTGTGAGCTATTAGGATGTGCCTTACGATCGGAAAAGGAAAAGGATAGGTGGAGGCTTAGATGGAAATTGGAATGTATATTTTTGTCAGGAAGTGACATTTATCAACATGCAGAGACAGTGACATGAGATGCCCTGTGGACATGTGGATGTGTGCCAGACAGAAAGAGAGAGAGAGAGAGAGAGAGAGAGAGAGAGAGAGAGAGAGAGAGTTCACATGCACTCATTTTAATATTGATACACAGTGTGAAGGGGCCATATGGGATCAGGCGTGGTTGTTTCTGACTGGCCTACATTCAGACCAGTTTCATCACAGGAGAAGAGGTTTTCGGTCATTCACAGCTCATCTCCTACTTGCTGAATATTTCTCTAATCAAAAACAGAGTTCACTCCTGAATATAAATAAGCTTTTTCTTCCTATTTCTCTGACATCTTATAGGCTCATTGAGATTTTTGTCAGAAATTAAAAATGAGAATTGAAACTTCAGCTCATATATAGCCTCTCAAACATTTCATCATTAAACACATGATGCATGTTTAATGGTATAGAATTCTAACTTCCTTGTTCCAGTTCCAGTAGGGGAAGTTCTGTCACGGTTCCTCTCCATCACGGCCTTCACATCTGACACAGTTTGTTTGTGAAATAACATGACATTGTTGTGCAAACTGCTCATTTCCATTTCTCTCTGTGAGCTCTCCTATAAAGACTGACCATGTGCTGCTTTCAGGATGTGTTTTGATTTTACGGTTTGTAATCTGGTCACTATGAGCTGGTGTGTGTGCAGGGTGTGAACATCTGGACCTGAAAAAGCATGGAGCCTAGCTGTCAAAAAGCCAACTGCTGTCTGTTTGCCAGTAAAACTGGATATCCATTAGATCTGCTGTCCTGGGAATCTGGAAACATGAAAACACACACATGATGGTATTAAGTATGCAGTTTCACAAATTACAGTTTCTCAGATTTGACAGATTTTCTCCAGAGGACCTAAACTCACATTTGACTGAAATGTAAATTGGCACTTGAGTTTTAGTTGCTCAGCTCAATACAACTCCACCCATCCATTAGTCAATCATAAACATAAAATCAGAACAGAGTATGCCGCCACTGGTCTCCTGCTGTCTGCATCTCTGAGGAAAACACACATGACCTGAAAGCTGGTTCTCCTCTGTTGTTTTCCCTACACACCAGTGGTTCTCAGGCCACATCCTTGAATACTAAAGCACTGCATATTTTCCATCTCTTAGCCCAACAAGGTTTTGCAGGCACCAAGTCTTGATCAAGTGAATACACCTGATTTAGCTAATCTGGTGCTACTGCTATATACCCTCCCAAAAATGTCAACACTGCAGTAAACACAAGTGGTGGGGTTCAGGTATCTCAAGGTATCTTCATGAATGATAATAAAAAAAAAATAGAGAGAGAGAGAGAGAGAGAGATTTTTGCTTGTTAGGGGCACTGGGTCTAATAATCCAGACTGTGGTGGCTGAGCTATTTAAAGCTTTCAATTTACTGGTCAAGTTCTGGCCAACCTCATGGTCACCAGCTTTGGGTGAAGACTGAGTTTGTAGATACAAGCTGCTGAGATGAAGTTGCTGGTTTCACTGTGTGATTGCTAAAAGAGCTCACTGGTTATGATGGACGGATTATATCTCCAAGAGTTAATACTGTTGTCACTACTGATGTCAGGATAATTGTTGCAAAAGTGGCTGGATGGATGGATGGAGGGATGGATGGATGGATGGACGGATGGAACAGAGGCAGGACAGACAATTGGCACAGTCTATGAAAATTCTGTGAACAGAGGCATTACTCTAGCTGAACCTCCCTGATTGATTTGATTCCCATGAATAGGATCAAAGAAAGATCAATAATTTATCAGATTAGATAGAGACAACATAGCTGCACATATTATATATGTATACAGTTTTTTTTTTTTTTTTTTTTNTTTTTTTTTTTTTTTTTTTTAACAGTATTACTTAACTATGGCACCACAATCAGATGAGACAAAGGATTAATTCCATCACCAGAATAACCTGTGTACCTGTGAACAAGACCTGAGAATGTTTTGATCAACAACTTTTTATTTTTGGGTTAAAACATATAACATATACTGTACATCCCAGAGGATGAAAATATTTGCTTTCAAAGTAAATGTGTGTAATTCAGTAGGTGTACAACGGTAATATATGGATGAGCAATATACAGGGAGTACCAGGGTAGTGGGTATCTGAGTGTTTTTACAGACCAGTGTGTGTGTGTGTGTGTTTCATGTTGTGAGAGTGTGTGCTTGCGAACATGTGTTTCAGGGTGGATCCTCCTCTGGAGACATGTACAATTCAGTCACACACACACACACACACACATTCATCTCTTTGTCTGCACACAAAATGTATCAGTCAGTTAGTCAATTAATCAGTGAGTGTGCATGGAGCAGTCACAGTTCACTGCGTCTGTTTCAGCACAATCACCCTCAAAATGCCTCCATGAGCTCATTAAGGGAGTGCAGGCCTGACAGAGAGCTGGGACTGCAGCCAGAACAGCATTGTCATGATCCTGCAACACAACATTTATCATCAATATAAACTCCACATTGTATGAACTCATCCTCCCATTTCAAAGCCACATTCTTCCTTTCATTCTAATCTTGTCCCTTTTCTCCTCCCTTTTCTCTCTGCTCCCATTTATGTTCAAGCTTTCTTTTCTAATGATTTATATTTACACGAAACGCTCGTGTCTGTTTATGCTTTATTTTTTTTTTCTGTTTTTAGCTCTCCTCCTTATTTTTTCACAGAATCCAAGCATTCTTTCTCCTCATCTCTGTCATAAATTTCATATTTCACAGATCTCATAGAAATCCTATATGTGAGGCCCCCTCAAAGACAACTTCCCTTTTAAGTTGTCCCCCTCCACAAATATTAGAGGTCAGAGTCTGTTATGGGACAGAGACACTGGATCTGAAAACCAGTGAAATGCATGACAGTGTCTTTACTCTCCATGCCACCCGGCTGTGTGCTATATATTCATCATGTTATGGGAACCAAAATCTGTTTACATAGTTATATATGGGGACTTGGTACACATTGGAGGACAGAAAGCTGTTCCTTACAATTTAAGGTCAAGGCTTGTTTTCTCTTGCTTTCTGTTGGTGCAAGTGTATGCTTGTGTGTTTGTGTGTCTCTGTGTGTATGTGTGCACATGGTGAATAAGAGAATACTTGAGAGAACATAACCATTATTGTCTAAATAAGGCTGAGTTTTGTAGCTTCAAATTAGGTGACACAGACAACAAAAGCAACTACATATTATGGAAACAAACATGAATACCAAAGAAAGAAAGCCATTAACACATAGAATAGCACCTGTGGCAAATGATAACATCCCGGTATTCTTCACAGATTCTGGACCTTATTATTTCACTCACTAGGGCATCATATCACTGTTTAGCCTGTGAGATGTTCCTATACAATATATGTGTTCCTGTAGACTTTGTTGGTGGTCAGATCATGAAGTGTGAGCCAGAGATATAGTGGGAGTCTCTCCAGATGTTGCTCTCTCCACAGTTGGAGGGCCTCCTCTTGCACTGGTAGCAGCTCCTGTACTGTGCAAACTTATCTATGAGGAGCTGACCAGCAGACCTGGCCAAAGGAACACAGAATAACAGATGGATGACATAATGAACAATAAAACATCACCTCATTCATCACTGATGAGCAGGTGTCCTTTGAACAAGTCAGTGACAATGTAAATCATCTATTTGAGTTTTAGCCAGTTTTTGACTTTTAATCACAGTACTGACAGAGCTGAAACTGGATAAGCTGAAACAGTATTTAAAGAATGGTCAAGACTGCAATCATGGGTGATCAGATGTCTTTTGTTTTGTCTTTGCTTCAAGGATTTTATTATTTGATAACAAACTATGATTGTGTGTTATCTGGTTTCATTGCAACTTTGGTTACATGTATAAGTATTTACATTGCCTTTTAATATTATATTGTAGGCAGTGTATTTGGTTTTATTGTTTTATCTTGTTACTTGTATAAGTATTTACACTGCCTCATACTGTATGTATTTTAATATTTTATTATACTGTAAGCTAAGTATTTCTGCAAAAGTCCATCTAGGGAAAAGCTTTGCAAATTAGCCTTGGCTGTAAATGCTATGATACGTCATCAGGTTATTCTGTGAATATTCTATGATCATAAAAATATAAATAAAAAATAAATACTGGTAGAAAACCAGCACATTTTGTTTTTAACAACACAATTCAGAAGAAACATTACTCAGAATCAAATTTGTGGAAAAAGTCATGGACATGACATATGCAATTAAGCAGTTTTGACCTTCAGTAAACCACTCAGTCATTTTCAGCACAGTAATTTGTCTCCAAGGAACACCCACACAGGTGTTCTTCCCAGGACTGTGTGGGCATGTACAGACTGTGCTGAGTTGACATCTTCCTGACTCTCTTGATATGTTTGTTGCACTTGTTAGGGCGGGACAACTTAGTCATTTAATTTAAGTATATGGAGTTACGGACCTCAACAGAGTCCACCCAACTTCAACTAGAGAGGCCAAATCAGCCAGAAACGCTGAAAACACCTGTGTGGGTGTGCAGTGTCACAGTTTCATAATATTCATGTATACTCTGGTTTTCCTGCTTGCCATAAGTCCTTTCCTTTATTTCAGAAGCTGCTTTACCTCAGTACGTACCCTCAGCCTTTCCTGCCGTTCCTGAGTCACCTGATTACCTCAGTAGTGTATATACTGTATATTCAGCACTGCCAGTATCCAGATTGTCTTTGTGCCTGGTGGTTTAGCTCTCCAGCCCTCCTCTTGGTTTCTCGGTCTGCTTGCGTTTTTGACTCTGCCTGATTTTTGGCTTGATTTTTGCCTTGCTTAAGTGGCCTGATGCTTGACTATTGCTGGTTCTACAGCAACGGTTAAAGAACATTTGCTCAGCCTGCCATACAGAGTTTGCTTTTGAGTTCTAATCTGAGTGTGCATGATAGTGTGATAGTACACGGCATTTAAAACAAAATGCAGTGCAAAAATGCATTACTTTTCAACTTTTTATTTGGACCAGTGTTGCTAACACTGTCCAAAAAATTGTTCACTTGTTTGCTGTTCTGGGACACTTTATAATGTGTTGTTGTCAGTTGTCAAAAGTAATATTGAACACTATTCAGGTCATCCACAGTCCATGATGGTTGATTCGTGACCATTGCTTGTTTGCTACTATTTACACTATATTGGGGGTATTTCATTCCAAGGTATATAAGGAATAATAATGCTCACAGAAGAATTTGGACAGCGCTATAAAATGGCAAACATATTAGATATGGTGTAGTTAATAGTAAATTAATATGGATGCAGCCAGCATATTTAAACTTTTGAAGTACAATTATTTGTCAGTGGGCACATTAGCATACTTTTTAAGGATAGATGAATGGATGTAAATGTGTGAATAGTAATAAAGAATAAATCAGGCTCAAGGAGAGAAATAATGATTGTCAGTGATCTGGCTTCCGCTCACCTCAGGAAATGTCGGTCCTCTTCTTCTCGTTGATGTTTCAATTTGGCAGTACGACTCCAATCATCCTCCAGCGACTTTCTAATATCCCACTTCTTCTCAAAGCGATTCATACGGTCCAATATTAGCCTGGAAACACACCACAAAGACAGATTCCTTTAGTTTATAGACTTCACAGAGAAGCTGTGTTTTTGACTACCTCCACTTCTTTATTTTTATCCGTTTCTTTCATTTCTACTCACTCTCTCCGGTTGTGCTCGAGCATTTCTCTCTCTTCTTCCACTTGTGCTTGGTGGTTGTGCAGTTTGTCCTTCTTCCTCTGAGTGGCAGCACTAAAGTTCTCATGGAAGACCTGCCAGTTCAGAATTACATCACGTTTACTAAATATGTCTTAGATCAAAGTTCAAGGTTTAGTGTACAGAGCTGCCTTTCTTACCAACCAACTCCAATTAAAGATTAAAAATAAATAAATAATTAAATACACACAAGATAACGTTTGGATCACAGTAAACACAAGATGCAGACAGTTTAAAAGTAATAACACAGCTATGACTTTGGATGAATTTCTGCCAAACGCCTAAGGTCAGAACGACGAAAAACACGGTGACCTTCTGTGCCCTCTCTCTGTTCTCTATGTCGGTGACTGCTGTCTCACAGCGGACAAACCCGGAGTTGTCAGGCTGGCCCTCTGGAAGTCCTGTGCCCTTCCTGTCCTCCACCTACAGGACAAAAAGACAAAGGACAACCACTCCAGCTGTGAAGCAGATTCATTCAGCACTCGTAAGGTGGGCAGAGTGGATGCTGTGATGTGAAACTGTCTAAAATGGTTGCCTCAGCTTGTTGCCTTCCTTTGACCTATGACCTTCCTCAACCTTCACAGTCAAGATAATATTGAATGATTCAGCATCAGTATTCTCTTACCTGTGTGTCCAGAGCCCTTTTATAAGTTTTAGTCCTCTCCTGTTTCTGCTGGAACTGCTGAGCCTTTTGCAAATTTATCCTAAGACACACACACACACACACACACACACACACACACACACACACACACACAGATGATACATTAGTTATCACAACAGAAGAGTATTTGGAATCCCTGAGCAGTAAAGTTGTCAGACTCACTCCTGGGCCAGCTGGACTCGGTCTAGATGCTCCATGAGAAGACGGTTGTGCTGGTCTCGTGCCTCATGCTGCCTTTTGCTCTCTACCTGAGTCTGCAGCTCGTTCATGTAGTGATGCTGCTTAATCCTCCTCGCAGGAGTGAGCGGCCGATCCGGGAAGATGAATGAAGTCTAAATGCAAGCAGCAAAACAAGGAGAGATCTGATTTGCCTGTCCACTAATAAAAAAAAAAAAAAAGATGAAAAGAGTTTTAATAGGTGATTTAACCCCTTAATATCCTGGTTGTACTCACAGGGTAGAGAGGACAGTAAGCTTTCTCTTTCCTTAGCATCCCTGATATTTCCAGGTTGAACTCGGCTACCTGCTTGGCATGCTCACGTTGCTCCTTCATCTTTGCCTGCCGGGTAAAGACGCAAAATGCTTTTTACCATTACACTTATAGGAAAGAGTACCATTTCATTAGGTAAGAAACATTTTGAAAAGGTGTTTTCTTTGCCCCCTTAATGGATTCTTAGGATTTTGGACTTTAGCAGGAGGAATTTACTGAACCATGAAATAATATTACCAAATAAAACAACACGGTAAATCCTTTTATTGTTATATGCACACAAGTACAAATGAAATTCAGCCTCTGCTTTTAACCCACCTTTAAGGAGCAGTGGGCAACCATTGTGCAGTGTTGTGCAGAAATCTGCATCCCTGCTGAAAAGTGCATCCCCATTTCTGCTGAGATTTGCATCCCCACTGTAAATAATTTTCTAAAGGTGAAGGAACGAAATCAAGTTAACAGTTACATTGGGGGTTACTATTTGGATGTGACAGGGTGCACGTTACCCTCCTCAGGGCTGAGAAAGGAGGGGATGCATTTTTTGGCAAGCGGCTCATCTGCTGAGATCAGCATCCCTGGTATTAATAATTTTCTGAGGATGAATGAATGAAATGACGTTAAAAACCTCACAACTGGGGTAATTTTTGTGTGACAGGGTGAGTTTGGTGCATTCAAACCTCCTCAGGACTGCAAAAGGAGGGGATGCATTTTTTAGCAGAAATAACGAATAAATAAGAATGGAGGACTGAATTGCTGCTGCCCAATAGACTTACTGTAGGTATTATTTTTGTTGCCTCTACGAAGTGCCGTAATTACTGTTTGATAAAAGTTATTCAAAGGAATAAATATTGTCTTGGATTACATATACAGTATGATCCATTGTCCGCAAATGGGGATGCAATTCTCGGCAGGGATGCAGATTTCAGCACAACACCAGCACCTGGGGACCAACTCCAGTCCTAAGCCAGTCAAGGGCAGTGACAGGAGAATTAAGCCTAACATACATGTTTTTGATGGTAGGAGAAATCAGAGCACCACAAGGAAACCCACGCAGGCATGGAGAGAACATACAAACTCCATACACCCAGGAATCAAACCCAGGACCCTGTGAGGCGACAGTGCTGACCACTAAGCCAATGAGCCACCCAACACACCAGCCAGTTAAAGTAGATTTATATTTAATTAGAATATCATACGTGTCCCACACTGTTTTCAGCGCTGCAAACATGCAGAAGAGGATGACACTGTTTTCATAGCTTTTCTGTCCCCGACTTGTCTGCAATGACATTGACCAGTCTTTGAGTATTTTATTTATAACTCAAGTGTTTATTGCTTTATTTAGTTGCTGTTAATGTAATGGTTTTTATGGGTTTGGAGTTTGGTGCTGTTGCTTTTGAGACAAAAAAAATGCTATCATATCATAATTTGTCATAACTTACAGGTTCCAGAGGATTTTTGAATTGAATAAGATGGATAAACAAGGCAAACGCACAATGGTTACATATGAAATGCAGTTATCAGAGAGATTTTATGAACACACACACACACACACACACACACACACCTGCTGTTGCTCCATGTACAGCTTGTCTCTCTGTTGTTCTTTGATTAGTAACAGTTTCTCCTGAGCTTGCTCCTCTGCCAGCCTTTCCTCCCTCAGGTAGATTGGAATATTTTTTTGGGCCCGTTGCATACACAGGTAGCACAGCTCCTACAGAGACAAGACCACAGGAAGCTGACATGTCAGGCGTCAGTTATGAATTACAGGTTTCACCGACAACAGGCAGAACAATTATTGTATACTCAGGTGAAACTAGTGAGATGGGCATTTCTTTTTCTTTGTCATTGCTACTCCTGTTTTAGGGATATTGGCGCATCATTCTTCTACCATCTCCAATTATAATAATGGATTATGACAACATTTGGCTGCTGACACCAGCTAGCAGCTGTCAAATACATTTTATCCTTTTCACAAAGTCCATGTTTGCTGTGTCATCTGGGTTTGGATGTCCAACAACACAGCTTGTGGACACAGTGCTTTTCAGCAGCCAACTCTCAAATTACTGATTCTGGAACTTCTCACCAGCACATGAATGCACCACAAGCCAGTAGTGCACTTGTCAAATAAACTACATTATTATACAATGATAAAATAGAAAAAATAATGGATTAACTAGCTCAAGCAAATTTTGAATCACTATAAGATGATTTTTGAGCAATAATGAGATCATTGAAAAGCAGAGGCTGCTTAGAAGGAGCAGTAATGTAAAGAATACATGGGACTAGGAATGCTAAAACATGCAAAATACTCAATTGGTTTTTAAAGAGAAGCAATTCAAAAGGGTTTTTCAGATTTTCAGTGTACTCTAACTGACTTCTGAATACAAATTATACTGAACAAAACTTGTAAAAATGCATTTTTTGTGCTGTGTAAATGTTCTGTTCAGTTTCCATAACATCCCTTCAGTCCATGAAAGGTAAAATCAGGCATAATGAGGGACCTGTACTTTATTTTGATGTAATGTAATTTCTACTTTGTGATGGCATAGAATTAGACAAGACACACACACACACACACACACACACACACACACACCTGTCCAGCACGGGTGTGGCCTGAGCAGCTAACGTTCATCTGGGGTTCTTCCTGCTGTCTGGCAGCGACCTCTGGTGGTGAGATATTGAAAGTGAACCTGTAAAAAAGATTTAAATATTAGCTTAATTACCACGTTTTTAAATGCCAAATAATAAAAGACAGCAATCTGGAGAATAATTTAGGTTCATAACATTCTTCTTCTCCTACAACTCCAAATTTACACTATTTTGTTTCCAAACATTGTAAATCAATTTTGATTTCCGTTCATTTCCATTTTGCATGAGAAATTCCGATTAAATGTGAAAAGTGTTATATAATGTGAAACTACTGTTGTGCATATACAATACAGACAGCCATTATACAGTATAATGGATCTCTACAAATTTAAATTTCACATTGGTCGGACCCTTCTTATAGAATACTCCTTGTTATTTGAGTTGCATTATCCAACCAGCAACATGCAGAAGAATGTGTGTGCGTGCGTGTGTGTGTGTGTGTGTGTGTGTGTGTGTGTGTGTGTGTGTGTGTGTAATATTGCAGCCAGGTTACCAAGCACACAGGTAGTTGGTGTAAAGTGGTGGGAGGTCCTGCCTCTTTCTGACTCACTCACTAATTAGAGCGACTCTATGGTGACATGAATATCAGCTAACAGCAGCTCCTGCATGCAGGGTTGCTAGTGGACTTACAACATAAACAAAAGCAGCACTGAAATGGTTTAAACTACAGGGAAACCTGGTTTGTCTTTCCTCTATCAATTTGGTAGTTTTTTTCACTTTTAAGACATTTTCATTTTACCAGTTTGCAATTCCTTCCTACAGGCTGGTACCTTATTGCGTGCATAGACCAAAAACATGTTATTGAGACAATGAAAAACCTCTGCAATGTGTTGTACATGATGAGGCATAATAGAAACGCAATTGTTTTGCCTAAAAATATACTACTTTTTTTTTTTTTACTTTACATGACTTCAATTTTCAACCTAAACAGTACTCAGCATGATGTGTTTGTGATGCTGTTTTTGTTGATGAGAACAATAGCAAAGTGATTATTTGTGAGGTGAAGTACTTTTCACCATCAGCGATAGGAAGTTCCTTACAAAGACCATGACATGTAAACCTCTAAGAAAAAGTTCACAGTACTTCCATGTTCCGTAAATGTCCTGCATGTGTTTCTATTCAGCAGCTGAGTTAATCCACGAGCTGCTGGACTTTTGTGTTTACAGCTATTAAGAGACATAATTTGTGTGTGTGTGTGTATACTAACAAAACAGGCAGCTGATGACAGAAATGGAATCTGTCCCACAGGTAGAGTTGCATCATTGATGGAGCTGAATGAGGCCATGAAACAACAACAACAAAAAAAAGACCACCGCTGCGCTCTCAGCTCTCACTGACTCACCTAACAGCGCCATGCATCGCAAACTAAGCTCTACCCTCTCCTGTGTGTGTGCTGCTGTGTGTGTTTGTACTGTGTGTGTGTGTAGTACTTGTCAGTAGCCTCTGTGGGGGGTTTTGCATTCAGTTCTTCGGATGGGCTGACAGCTTTCATTTTGACAGGCTGCAGTGGCTGATGGGATTTAGATTCTCGCTGTTGGGGATCTTCTGCAGAGACACACACAACACTGAGCAGGTTCTCTTTTCCTGTCAGAACCATTCCTGTTTGTGTTTTGTTGTATCCGATCCATTATTAGTTCTTTCACCTCCTGTGTGTTTCTGGTCTGGAGCTGGTGATGTGCACAATCCATCTTTGTCATCAGCATTGATGTCTGGCTGAGGAGAGCAGATAGCTGGCAGGGTGATGGGGTAGGCAGTCTGGGGTCTTTGAAGCCTGGACACTAAGGAGGCACTGCTCCCAGGTCTCTATGGGCAAAATACAAATGACTTGTATGTATACATAGGATGTGTACTTACACTAGGTGAATTATTGAAAACATTTTGCACACTATGGCTGTGTTTGTTCATTTAAAATTAATTCACATATCTGCGTTTTGGATAGAAATTGGACATAGATGTGCCGTAAAACAAATTCAGGCAGCGAATTCTGGTTTCTGTCCTAAAGTTTTTCTTTTACCACAATATTACCCAACATTTTTTTTCTCCACCAATGTGTTTATGCACTGCCACTCTAAGCAGGTTGTGGGATAAAAAGGCTGTGTTGTCCAATAGGTTTCTACTTACAATTATTGTTGAAGCTGTGAGAATGTCTGCGATGCAAACAAAGAAAACACACAGACATCTACTCACGTTGGAGAAGGCTAATAGTAGTCTGCCAGTTCCATCCATAGCATTAATAAATTCTCTGCTAAACTTCATCCGCACCTTTGAATTCCATAAATTGAGAATAGATTAAATGGAATGGAATTTAATTAATTTAAATTGGTGGAAATTCAAGCAGTTGAGCAACTTTTTTTGTTTTTACCTTTTTGTTCTTAAAAGACAGAACTCCGATTCCTGGGAAAGTGAGGAATAAGTGTTGTTCAGAGGCCAGAGCTCTGACCAGGAGCAGAAGAGTTTCTCTAACACAGCCCTCCACTGTGTCACGACTGAAAGGAGTCTCTTGTGACACAGCTGTGAAGTTCAGCTGCACCACTGGAATGTGGGTTGCTGCCGTGGGTCACACACAAACAAACACACACACATGGGGGCACACAAATGCAATTAACAGACATGCAGAGGTCTGATCTAAGATTAAATTCCAAACCTTTTATACACACATTTCTGCTTTTATTTGTAACCCCTCATCATTCTCCATGTCTTCTCCCCATTTTTCCTGCTCCTCTTTGTCCTTGTTGAGCTCACCTGCAGCTAGTGGTCTGGCCTGCTTTAAACCTTGAGACTGAGCCAGTTTCCCTGCCAGGAGGAAGATGGGACGCTGGATCATTATGAACTTGGTCCCTATGTCCAGCTTCTGCTGAGAGAAGGTGAAGGTCCCCAGACTCCCCACATGGACTCCCTGTCACAACAGAAAGATCAATTAATCAGTGATAGATAGATAGATAGATAGATAGATAGATAGATAGATAGATAGATAGATAGATAGATAGATAGATGCTAACCTTCTGTGAAGTCATCTGACGTTCAATGTAGGCGGACACATCAGCCCAAATGCATTCAATATCTGAAACAATAGATTTGACTTTATGGAGGCATGGAGACTTATGATGCATACGCGCAATTTGTGCGCCCGAAAAAGACTATAGAATCTGACCAGTGGCATTTATAAAAGTTTATCATAATGACAGGTGGTAGATATAATATAACAATGCGGTTTTTTTTTTTCCAAACCGTTTTCAGAGAGCTGGGAGAAGGTAGAAAACGCCTTTCTNAAAAAAAAAAAAAAAAAAAAAAAAAAAAAAAAAAAAAAAAAAAAAAAAAGTTGCTTCAAATCCTGGCTTCCTCAATGCTTGTCTGAAAATGCCACAGTTCCAGACGAGCTGCTGGGAGCCGGTTGCCCTTAGCAATGCACCCCCGCAGGGCACGTCACTCAGCGGCACCGCGGTCTCCCTAGCGCACCTGAACGCGTCACTGCGGAGGACATGAAACTACAAAAAAAAAAAAAAGCAGGAACTAAAGGAAGTTGTAAAGTTTGGAAGACACATCTAAAAATTGAATCACATTAGAGAGAACAATGTATTTGTATAGGCTGTATACTCAGTAAGACACAGCTTTCTCTTAGTGGGCCTGTTGGCTCTTGTGATTCCTTCATGATTTTGTGGAGTTATAGATCTTTGAGTTTGCGTTATTGGAATGTTTTGGACATAT
Source organism: Lucifuga dentata (assembly GCA_014773175.1). Lineage (NCBI taxonomy): Eukaryota > Metazoa > Chordata > Actinopteri > Ophidiiformes > Bythitidae > Lucifuga > Lucifuga dentata. Next base: position 36,509 of record VXCM01002974.1, on the reverse strand, counting down.
ATTTGCTTATTCTTGCTGTTAAAGATGATAAAGTTGGTTGCTGACAAGAGTGTATACAGTTTGTGGCTTATGGTCGAGCCTGTTCTGATGCCATTGCTCAATAGCTAGTGCTTGAGCGCGTGCATTTGCGCTACAGTGCGCGTCCACATGTATTCGGCAGCACCCCTAACAGAGAATACGTTTCCGCGCGCATGTGCACATGTCGGAATATATATTTCATATTATTGCAACATTATTTGATTTCTAATATTGAGTTCATGTTTTTAATATTCTTCCTGTATAAAAGCTAGTTTCATGGTAATATGTCATAAACTAATGCAGGTCTAAAATGATTTATGTTCTTGACCTCTGCTGAACTGAATTACGCACAGACACCAGGCTGTTAGATTTTAATATTTCCACAGTTTCAGTCCACATTTATTCCTCCTTCAGTTTCGCTTCTCGTCAGCACTCAAGTCTTATCTAAGTCTGTCTCACGCGATGAAGTCAAATCTCTGCTGCGTTTAGTAGAACCGGATCCGGGGAGCCTATAAAACCTGAGCGCATGTTGGATGAAGGACTCTTTGGCTTCCTGTCCCATGATGTGCTGTATTACCGCGATGGTGAAAACACTTCTGGTCCTTCTGCTTTCCATCACTGCATTAGTAAGAGGTAAGAGACTCCATAGGTTTAATTACATTTTTTTTTTTTTTTAAGACAGATTTATAGACAGACATACCTTTATTTTAGGAATGATCATAAACCCATTTCAGCTATGACAATCCATGCAGCGTCTGCAAGTAGTATTAAGTATTAAAAAATGTCTTGAGATAGAGAACTACACCAATAATTGAAGAAATAAGGACTGGAAGTGTTGCACTAAGTCACAATGTTTCTCAGTAAGAACACAGCAGAAAAATGTGTTTGGGTACAGACTGAAAAGCAGATATTAATTTTTTTGTTTTTTAGGTTTAGTTTAATTTAGTCTAAAGTCTGTGTTGATAGTCTTTCCTGTGACTAGATCTATCAGAGTGTGTTCCATCTAAAAAAATGTGCCAGGTCATCATCAACAGACTCCTGTGGATTCAAAGTCTCACAAGGGATTTACAGTATTTTCAATGTTTCCAACTCCTCTAACTTCTCTGTTTTGTGAAATATCCTTGTGTTGTGGTTGGCTGAGACAGTATATTTAGCCCCATGAGCAGAGCATTAATCAGTGTTCACGTGGACAAACTGTGATCCTGTTTCTTCTGGAATGAAATGACAGGGTTACTTAGAAATTAGGATGTGGTTAACACTCACTGTGTTTTGCAGTTCAATAACAGCCTTTTCTGCCAAGCTCAGGCTACTGTTTCAGAGCCTGCAAATATGATGCTACAAACACTTCCATTATCAGTGTTGTGGAAATGTGACTAACAGGTCGTTGCTAGCATTAAAATCTTAGTCAGCTTCTTAAAGATCCTTGACTTGGTTGATAAGTTCAGATAAGGACACATAACACATAAGGAAGTGAGCATGGGGTGTAATACTTCTTGAGGAAATGATATCATTTCCTCTGTCTTTTTATATGTCTACTACATTCATTTAAGCCTATTGGTTGTAACTTACAAGTTCCAGAGGTGACCAAGATGCCTGTGAGTTAGATGGCCAATGTACCCATGATGCCTTTAAACTTTAACCACCCACCCTAGTCACCTGATTTAGCCCTTTTGCCCTCTTCACAAACATGCAAAAAGGCTTTAGCTTGGACCTATTTGGCCTCAGATGATGATGTCATATCAACTGTAGAAGGTTTTTAGACAGTCTCAGCCTCCTGGCTGCCTTAAAACCATATGAAACTGGAATAAAATTGATTGTGTTGAGCTGTAAAGAGATTGTTGAAAAATAAATAATTGTTACACTTTTGAGTTTGACCATTCTGTGCTGGGGGCACAGAACTTATCAATCAACCCTTATCAACTATATCCATAAATTAATGAATATTCTGATTGATAGAAGTTGTCCATTAATACATTTCTGGATCACAAGATTTGACATTTTTTTAATGTTGTGGGAGATTTCTGAATTTTCCATGTTTTTTCATCATTCAACTAAGTTGTTACATTCAGTTGTAGGTTTGAGTCCTCTGCGAGTCAGGGAGAAACCCATGTATGTGAAAGAGGGTGAGATGGTGGCACTGTTGTGTTCTGGACGTAAACCGTTCAAAGATGCCAACGTGACCTGGACCGGTCCAACCATCACCCAGGAGACAGATGTGACTAGTAACAAGTGGACTGCCGAGAAGATGCTGACGTCTCTTTTGTTTCATGGGAGGAACCTTGTTATCCTTAATGCTTCTGTAAACCATCAGGGAAATTATTCCTGCACTGTGGGGTAAAAATCACATAACTTCTTTGCTTTTAAAACCAGAGGTGGAAAGTAAAAACTACTTTTACTAGTTCTTAACTATATTTGAATATTTCTATTTCATGCTTTAAGAAGTCAGAGATTTAACTGTGATGTAGTGGAGCATGTCATTCTTCATCTGATCTTAAAGCATAAAATTCTTCCAAACCAAGTAAAACAAGAAAAGCAACAGGTTTCACCTGTCAGTTGAAACAGGTGTTATGGCATCCTCACTGCATTTTTTTATCGCATTCAACTTGCTGATTATGATTCTGCAACAAGCTTAAACTGAACAGTTTGACTGCTTGCTATTTTAATGCTCTGAAATTGAAGGGTCAGCTCTCCCAAAATACAAAAAGTACTCTTACCTGAAGCATTATCTTTACATTGAGATGGTTTGGCTTTGTAGTAGAGAGTATCTGATGTCATCCCATAACAATGAAGTTCAATATTATTTGGTTTGTGGTGTTAAAAACCACAAAAATATTATGCTAAACAGCCATGTCTCTTTACATAAATCATGACCTAGTTCAGTTCAGTTTATGTATCCCAAGCAAAATTTTGTTTGTGCAAGCATCAAAAACACACATGACATTAAAACACAAGTGCACAAGAAACAACCACAAGCAGGTCAAGACCAGTAGATAGAGCTCATCCATACAAATATCAGGCAAATAATAACAGCACAAAAGGTGATACCAACCAGATTAAAAAGTGCTAAAATAAGGGTGTGCAGACTAAATGCTGTCAATGCTAACACCCCCACTGCCCCCAATACAAGTTTGTTAAAATCCAAACATGAATAAAATTACAACAATAAATTTAGCCTCTCAATAGCTACAGGAATAAAAGAGTTTCTGAATCACCTGGTTCTCATGGTTCAAGGTGATAATACACAGGTTTTGCTGTGGACACACCTTGCATCTGTGTATTACACAGAATAATGTATTTGAGTCCTCATTCCTCCTTGACAAGATCAGAACTAAAAAAAAATAAAATGGATGTAAATAGTGTTTTCCTCAGCTGAGTTATAACCACAAACTCTGGATATATAGATGACTTTTCTTGATCTTTATTTTGGAATTTGAACCTTTAAATTTATTCAATCTCCTCATTTATAGCTATCGAATGTGGGTCAGAGCCTCAGCTTAATGCTCCATTTAGATAAACTAGAAATGTGAAAGTGAAACTTTCATAACATCCTTATCTTTAATGACATGACAGGAATTCCAGCAGCCATATTTGGTTCAAGCTGACAGTACTGAAAAGACTGTCAGAGTCCAAACAGCGTGAGAAGATGTCCCAGTACTCTAACCTGTGTTTTGAAGGAGAGTCCTGCAAACTGAAATGCCCAGATCCTTTATATATCCCGAATCTTACCAGCACAAGCACGATGTGGCACACGGTATTTGCAGCACATTCATATGTTAGTAGATTTCATTTCATATGAATATACATAGATTATTGTTGCTTTCCAAATTGGCTTTTCCAGCTTTCCCAGTCAGTCACTGGTTTCTCTTTGTTTTATTACAACATGAAAACCAGCTTGAAGCTTGTGTGAAATGAGCAATCACAGTGACCTTTATGCTGGTGGATTACCCATATCAAGAAAGTTTCAAATCTCTGCAAGTTAATATTTCAAGTTAATTTCCATTCTAAAATGAACGTAATGGAAATTTGTGACTGCCTGAAAGTTATAAAGAGTGCACTCAAAAATCTGATCATATATATCATAATATAAAGTATGAATACAGAGTATGCACATTAGAGAAGTCTTCAAAGTAAATTTCCTGCATTTGTTAACTTCCTTTATTAATGAAAAAAAAATTAAAGGATCATACTGGTGGTTTTGCATGTTTGAACTCAATAAATGCTACCCGTATACACGTTATGTTACTGACAACCATTTTCCAAAATGTAAAACCATAATATTAATTTTCATATTATTTTGCCAGATCCCCTAATCTTTCAAAATCAAATTTTCTGGTGATACACCCACCCTGAAATTCAGTGTTTCACCTACTAACAGTTACACTCAATTGTAAAAGGCAAGGTCATTTTAATTTCTCATATATTTTTTGTATACATATCTTTTCTTCCATGCAGCTCCCTACCAGTTAAATTAAATAACTTTGACATAAAATGATAACAGAATGTGATTTGCTGTGATGGATTACTGATCTCAAACATGTTTGAAGTCTGATGTTAATAGAATGGCCGAATGAACTGAAAAGGGAAGGGAAGGGAACGGTGAATTAGGAAAAACTTTGGGAAAATTTACCATTCCAGTTTTATGTTTTGGAAAATGGTTGGCAGCAATGTAATGTACTGTATATGCGGGTCGTATTTATTGGGCTCAAACATGCAAAACCACTACTATGGTCCTTTAAAGTGCAAATGGTCACTTTTAGTGTACTGTTTGATTTGCTAACTTGTAGGGTGGGGAGACATCACCAGCTTCATTTGGAGAGTATTTTTATTTTGAGAGCGTGGCTGAGAAAGACCGTGGTGTGTACACGTGTACCAGGTCTTACCTGTATCATGGTCGATTATATAATATGACCCGCACAACACTACTGGATGTCCAAACTAACAGTAAGAAAAACACTTTTGTGAAATACATCTTTATAGAAATTCCTAAGTAAAACTTTAAAGTTGTAACATCTTTTCACTTTGTGTTTCACAGAACACTCAGGGCAAAATGCAGTGATCATTTCACCAGGCGTAAACCAGGTTTTTCATGTAGATTTGGGTACGTTTTAATGCTGTTCTATGTGAACTTGGCTATGACTTTAAAAGTCACTACTTGTGTAATCTGTGTTAACGTCTGTTTTTCAGACTCTCCAGTGGTGATCGACTGTAAAGCTGTAACGTACCTAAGCCTGGACGAGGTGTTCTGGTTAAACGGGAACTCCATTGTGGAAATGAATGACAGCTTACCATTGTACTACAACTATACACAGTAAACTCTTTCCCTGGGCTAAACATTACAAATGAGTACAAATATCAGAAATAACCTTTAGTCCATCTCATCTCATCTCATCTCATCTCATCTCATCTCATCTCATCTCATCTCATCTCATCTTCCCTTCCCTTTCTTCCCTTCCCTTCCTAGAGAAGAAAATTTTGAAGGAATAAAGTTGACGGCATCTCTGGTCTTCCAAAAAGTGTCAAAGGAGGATCTGTCACAACATTACACCTGTAAGCTGGGATCCTGCTCCCATTCTACATGCAACATCACCATCTTTCTGGCCCAAAAAGGTGTGTAAGAAATAAATATGTAGACACACAGATTACATGGGTAACTGTATTATCCATAGGAGGACATAATAAAGTATAATAACTTAATCTGATATCAGCTCTCCATTACATCCCTACAGATCGCCTTTCCTGCTTCTCTGTGGTTTTCTGCACTATCGGAATCATGGCACTGATGGTTGTAACGGTGGTTATTTATGTGAAGCTGAAAATTGATATTGTGCTTTTTCTGCGAGACACTCTTGGTTGCTATAGCATTTCTTCAGGTGAGTCATATCAAGCTAGAGAATGACTTCTGTGTACCAGATATTTTTTTAGAATTGTATATTTTTGCAGCCTGCATCTCCACCTGAACCCAGTAGCATCATCGTGATTCTCTGCTGTTGTTGTTTGTTTGTTGTTTTCTTAGATGGGAAGCACTATGATGCGTATTTGATGTATTTTAAAAGTGACACAGGAGCAGGACTACATGATCGTGACAGAAAATGGCTGGAGAATGTTTTGGAAGAGAAGTTTGGTTACACTATCTGTCTCTACGATCGTGATGTCTTACCAGGGAAGGGTATGTAGTCTTCTGTTAAAGGACTATACCACCCATTTTGCATGTTTGAGCCTAATATATTCAATATTTATTCATTAATTTATTAATTTATTTCAATATTTATTCATTAATTTATTCATACATGTTATATTACTGACAATCATTTTCCAAAGGAGAAAACTGTATTTCAGCTTTCCTGATATTTTGCAAAATCTCTTAATCTTTCAAAATCAAATGTTCAAGCAATACATCCACCTTAAAAATCCATGTTTCTCCTGCTAATAGTTACGCAGCCTTATGAAGTCATGGTCGTTTAAATTTTTCGATAAACGCAGGTCTTCTTTTAGGACTATATTCCCCAGTGGAGGCATACATTCACTCTGTGCTTTTTATTGTGCTTAAATGCTAAAATTATGAAACTTCAAAAAACCCTGAATATACGTGTTGTTCATGATAATGGATTACCTATCCCAAGAACGTTTCAAGTATCAACATGTTAATTTTAATAGCGTACCAGAATGAGGGTGAAACCAATGGCAGTCTGGAAGGTAGGAAAAACATTTTTAATTCACCGTTCTAGTAGTATGCTTTNCCAATGGCAGTCTGGAAGGTAGGAAAAACATTTTTAATTCACCGTTCTAGTAGTATGCTTTGGGAAAAGATTGTCAGTAATCTTGTGTGTATGAAAATTAAATATATTAGGCTCAAACATGCTAAATTGGTGGTATGGTCCTTTAATAATGAAAGCATTTTTATTAATTTTGAAAAATTTTAATAAAGCTTACTGTAATCTAATCTCTGGCTGCAGCTGCAGTGGAGGCAGTGTTAGACTGCATAGAGCAGAGCCGCACAGTAGTTTTGATTCCCACCTCCCGAGATCCTGTTCCAGGACCTGGCCTACAGAGCGCTGTCCATGCAGCTCTAGTGGAGCGGCAAACTCGCTTGGTTTTGATCACAACTGAGACCACAGTAGCATCAGGATCAGCTGGTTCGGTACCAGAGGCCTTACAGCTTCTTGGCAGGGCTGGACACTCTGTCACCTGGAAGGGGGTGTCCTCCTGGGCACCCTCCTCCTCCTCCTTCTCCTCCTCCTCCTCCTCCTCCTTCTGGAAGCAGCTACGCTATCACCTGCCTGCCCCACATGACACAAAAAAGGTGGCTGTTCCCAAATATATTAAAACAAGATATTAGCTCAAGTCAGAATTATTGTATCATATCTGATGAATAAGATAAAAACTAAATACAACATAGGAAGAGAAAACATATTATATAATAGTGTAGAATTTTGGTTTTCTTTTGTTTTTGAAGGAATTTGCACTTGTAGACAAAGAGCATCATGAAGCTAATTTGTCTACCCTTGCTATCAATAATTTACTATATTATTATTTAGATTTACATTGATTGCATACTCCATTTTTTTTTTGTTTTGTATTTAATGTTTAGAAAAATCACATACCATTTCAACAGTTGTGAAAATGTTGCGCGATTGGGTTTTAATGTTGTAATGATTGAGCTGTATAATGTCTTTGTTTTCTATGTGAAATGTCACCTTATGTATGTTTTATAAAGAGACTTCTGCCTGAAAAATGCTTAGCTGTCATGTTTGGTAGCTCACATTAAGTCAATTCTATTTGTATAGCATGTTTTATATTGAGCATTGTAAAGTGCTTTACAAATGAATGAAAACAACTGACGAGTTATGCATCAAAACATTATTTCAGAGCCTTGGGACTATGATGACTAAAGCTCCATCACCCATGATCTTGGGTGACATGGGTGACAGTAAGTTCTGGTCACATGAGCTCAGAGTCCTGCTTCTACAGTTTGGGGCTAAAGAGTTAAATGCAGCAGGTTGACTGCAAGGAGATATACTATATAGATAACCAATATATCTTCAGGTTGATTCTATATTTCAGGCCACCAGCCAGGCATAAAACAATAGGAAAATATTTAGATAGAAAAACCAATAAAAAGAGAGTGACATTTTAGTCAAGGTTTACATGCAGATCAAAAGTCACTCTTCAAGCAGCAGGATTATTCTGGGACCCAGTGCATCCAGCGCTTTGATTCAACAACTTCTCTGAATCTATTGAACAAAAGATATCAGTGTGCATTGCTGCCATTGTCTTGGCTTCATGTGGTAATTCTGAATGTGTGGTAAGACAGACAACAGTTTTTAATATTTGATTTTTGCACATTTGTATGAAAATAATATGACTTTGTATTATGTGTTTTTAAATGTTAGAGTAGATGTGCAGGAAATATTTGATATATATATCAGCCAGCAGGAGCATGCATTCATTCATTGGATTGTTTCTTCATTTGTTTGTTAGCAGGATTACTCAAAAAGTTCAGAACCAAAAACTTGATGGAGGGGTGGGGCATGGTGCAGTTCCAGATCCAAGGTTGATCCAGGAACTTTTAAAATGGTTTCTTAGCACTGCAAGATATTTGATAATTTTTCAGGAATTTTTTTTTTTTTTTTTTTTTTTTTTTTTTTAAGTAATGCACAAATGTTAAATCAAAACATCCTATCTGATAGGATCTTGGTAAGAATCTGGGTCTGGTGGACTAAAATAGGACAGGGGACACATGGAATTGCTGTCCAGCAACAAAAAAAATGGACTTGAAACATGCTACTAATTACACACAGATCCAGAAAAATATATATATTTATTTAGTCATTTCTTTCTCTTTAAGTCAGACAAAGTTGTCTAAGTTTGTTTTACCTAAGCAGAGGTATGAACTCTCATGAGAGCCCTTTTAGTTTATCAAGTTTATCACTGCAGACAATGATGCTTTTTTTTTTTTTTTTTTTTTTCTGAAAGGAGACTGGGAAGCAAATTATATTTTTAATGTATCTGAATGGCAAAAAACTTAGATGGAAACAGTTAGGGGAACAGAAATAAGTCCAGTGAGAGTGCTGTTATGCTCCAGAAAGTGCAGGGGTCTCACACCATGCAGATTAGCCCTACTGACCACCACTGTAAAATGTTGGGCATAAGCACATGTGTTGTCTCTGAGGAAAGCTGTAACTTTTTAAATTGTCATTGTATATTACTGTATTGTAGAACACAAAAAATTATCTCAATCTGCACATACAGTATATGTTCTCTTTATTCCAATAATGGAAACCATGTGTACTTTTTTGGCCTCCCTTCATGATGTGAGAGATGCTGTTAGAGGAAGTGGGTTAACAACTTCTGAAAGGAAAATATCAATGCAGGTTTCAAGCGAACATGTTGAAAATATGGAGAAGCAAACAGGAAACTGCAAGATACCACCTAAAACCTCAGCATAAAGTGAGGTAATGTAAACACCAAGAAGAACTCCAGACATGATCGCGCACAAGCAAAAATGAAAGAGCAGCTAAAATGTGAAGACTGATATTTCTTTACCAGCATGACTGAAAGAAGGACATAGGATGCAAACTGGAGAAATGCTTGCTTTTGTAACAATTCCTTTTCTCTTGGAGGGATGCTGTGTGGGAAACCACCACAAGGACAGAATGGGTATATGACATGAAACATATAATCAAAACTGAAGAATTGTGCTCGTGTGTGTTTGCATAAAAATGTGTGAATATCACCTCAGCAGCCTTTTTTCTATCTCTCTTAGGTGTTCAGCTGGCAAATGAAGTCCATCACTACAGAGCGGTAGAGGGGGAAATCTTTATGATGCGGTGCTTAAACTCTCTGAACCAGAACAAAGAAGTTGTATGGTCCAAGAATGAAGGAGGCAATGATAGAAAAGAAAAATCAGCCACCATCTCTGGGAAGAATGAAGAAAATGCGATTCATGGGGTCAGTAGAGGAAACTATCTCAAGTTTCCAGTTGTTGAAGTGAAACACTCAGGAGAGTACACATGCCTCACGAGGTAAACCATCATGTCTCTTAACCTCAGTATATCTACGCTGTTAGTATTACCGCTCATCTGCTTTATGAATACAGAAATCTAGCTGCATTTACATTCTGAGGACAGTAACAGACAAGCACTATGGCCTTAAATGCGTAACAGCATCTGTAAAAACACAATTGGTGATCCCGGTGTAACTACAAGCATTGCCTGACTATGAAAAATCAAAATGTGATGCATGGGCAGAATTACACTATGGAATATGATCCTTGTTAAAGTTCCAGTTCATGTTCTTTCTGCGCCAGTGTTATGATATTTTTGATGCTGCACAATTCTAATTTCTTTGGAAGTTGAGGACCAGGAGTCAGAACAGGACAAGCTGGCAATACATCCTGTGGTGTCACTGTATGACACACTGTAGGCTCCTCCAGTTTGTCATCCCATCCCTTTCACAATCCCAGTTTATCATCCTATAGGAGGAGCTGGGAATGAAAATTTGTGTTCCAGTAAATTGGGCTGTGAGCTCTCATTTAAGTTTCAGATCCTATTGCCTGAAGAGCCTCTAAGTCAAAATCTATTAACTTTCAACTGCAGCCTTGTTGGCTAATTGTAAAGTGAAACTGACACAAAATGCTTCATTACTGACTTGCTAACACCTGCACGTGTTATATTTTGAAGTTAAAATCACACATTAACATCATAATGAAGACCATATGTAATTTTGGGGCTGTAATGGCATTGTGCACCATTCATGGACTAGAGCTTTCCATCCTGCAGGCAAAAGTGATCTCACAAACTGGCACTGGCAACTTAACACTGTTGTGTTCATATCTCTGCTGTCAGTGGCAGGGCATTGTCCTTCCACCTACAGGTGCTGGAGAAAAGCAGTCTACAATGCACCACACCTGAGGAGAGCCGCACAACTCTGATCCTGGGTTCAGGTGGGAAGATCCCCTGTCCGGGTCTTACCTGTAGTGACCAGACAGCCAACAGAGATGTCACCTGGTACAAGGTGACATACATCATACATCATACATTCCCATCATACATCTACGAACACGATTCTTTATTGACCTCACAAGGGAAAAAGAACTCAGAAGTTCATCCTGGTGTGTGTGTTTCCTTACAGGGCAACAGAAGTGTATCTGAACTGCAGACAAGAGATGTGTGTGAGGAGAAAGGTGTGTTACGTCTCTGCACAGTCTATGAAACAGATACTGCTGTGTATTTCTGTGATACACACACAAGCGAAGAGGGAATCACATGGACCATCAGGAGAGCAGTTAATGCCACAGTCGTACGTAAGTGTGTTTGTATCTGTTTGTGACAAATATTCTACTTTTCAGAATAAGGAGAATGAAGGGACTCATTAACAAAGTAAAGTCCAATGACCAATGGTTAAAAAAAAAAAATAAAAAATCTGTCAGGTAACATAGCTTAAAGGACCACACTGGCCATTTTGTGTGTTTGAGCACAGGTCTCCTTTTGGGACTGTATTCACCAGTAGAGACTACGCTTTTTATTATGCTTAGATGCTAAAATTACATAACTTTGAAAAAAAAAAAGAAAAAACCCTGAATATACATCTTGTTCATGATGATGGATTACCTATCCCAAGAACGTTTCAAGTATNTTTTTTTTTTTTTTTTTTTTTTTTGATTCACCGTTCCAGTAGTATGCTTTGGAAACGATTGTCACTAACACATTTGAAAATGGAATATATTAGGTTCAAACATGCAAAATGGCTGGTATGATCCTTTAATTACATAAAGCATCATACAAAGTCAGAAGACAATTTTTAATTTACACTAACCAATGGTATTAGCTGTGTTGAAATACTGTTTGTGATATCAAATTTTTTGAATAAAATGTCAAAATGACATTTGAGTATATATTTAATAAATTTGGCCAGATCAGCAGAAAGACATGTAGACAGAATAACTGCGTATTTCAGAAGGACTGGGTTCATATAGAAAGAGGAGAAGAGAGGATAATACAGAGATGATGACTTTGCATAGCATAAGTTTTAATCCAAACAAACCTTAAGGAAATGTAGATTGTGATCAGATACTGTACATGCAAACAAAAAACAGAATTTAATTAAAAGAGTAAAGAAATTGAGAAGTGATTTATTCAGGAGCTGTGATGAAGCTCAGCTCTGAGAAATCCATCATTTCTGTTTCTACAGCATTCATTATGAAGGCTCATGCCATATTTTCATGCCTCACAAGACAGAGATTCAAATCCTCTTATGTTTAGCTAATGAATAGCATGCTTCACCTTGCCAGATAAACCAAAAACCACTGGGCCTCCAGAGCTGGTGGTTAGCTTAGTGTGTGTGGTTTCTGCAGCCTCTGCTTTAAGAGTGCAAGAATGCAGATGCCTTCAGGTGATCATACAGATAGTATCTTTGAAATGTGACATTTTATAAGCTACAGGATTGCATTTTTCATATAAACATTGGGGGAAAAAATCATCAGCATTGAGCTCTATGTTAACAGACTTGAAGACACAGTAAGGTATAAAAATATACCCCATAACAATAAAATCAAAGGAAACTCTCATAGTATTTCTTCTGCAGAGGCTTTACACATGATGTGCTGTATGTATAGCAACATGATCAATCGTATTGGGAATTTAAAAAAAAAAAAGTTTTGCTCATTTTTTCTGATGTTATTGTCCTGCTGTGACATATTTACAGGAATTGCTCTCGATTCTAGCATGGAGAAAAACTAAATAAATAAATAAGGCATTCCATAAGTTACAGCAGTTGGTAGAGTTAAGCCAGTTTGTATTTTTGGTCTTAGACAATTCCAATGTGAGAACATTCATGCAAAATTGGAGATTAACTTAGTTTAAGCCTAAAATATTAACCACTCTTTCTCAGAGCTAAAAGTTGTTGCCATGGCAAAACTCAAAGACCCCTACTGTCAACTGACAAAAAAAATAAAAAAAATAAAAAACAACAACAGCAAAACAAAGCTCAGTGTGGTTTGCTAGCAGTGTGGTGTGTGTGAGCAATACGCTTTACTTATGACTTAAGATTCCGAGTAAAAGTTCTTGTAATGCTTAAATTCTTTTGCAGGGCAAAACTGCAACCAGCAGCCTGCAGAACTCTAAACAACAGATGAACTTGAAGAGATGATTAGATCTAAGCCATAGTCAAAGTCTGGCTTTATGAATCTCTACATCTTAAAATTTAAGTTTGTGTTTGGTTGGTTGGTTGACAAAGATTGAAAACATTTCCATTTCTGTGAAGTCTTACCATTTTCATCATTTTCCATATGCACATATTTCTTGCCAGACAATCTTGCCAGTTCCAGTGTGTACTGCAAGAAAGTTGGAAACTTGTTTATGCTGTTGGTCTATCACTGCTGGTCATCTTTTAATCTTATTTATGTATAGAATTTGCCAGTGAAATTAAGCCATGGAAATGTTAAGTGCCTTGATCCTCTGTTTGTGATGCCTCATGGGATTAACACCCAGATGGCTATATGTGATTCTGAGCTGATTTGTGTGTGTTAAGAGACATTAAAGACAGAATATCATACACAACTCTGACATTATATTCATCTTTATCCAATTAGCACAAAATACAAGTGACTTTCCACGGATTATTCGTCCCTATGGCAATGAGACTGAGGAAGTGGAACTTGGTAAGTATATCTATGTGCTACAACACCCATCAGAAAATTCTAAAAAAAAAAAACTTATGCTATTTTCCACTGTTGTGTTGCTAGAATTCCTATTTTTGTCCCATGTGAGTAAATTTCACACATTATATATTTTTAAGAAGTTGGTGCAGGGTCATATCATTGTGTGAGTCAATTCAAAGTAACTGTCACTGGAAAATTAACACTATTACCAATGGAAAATGTGCTGTTTAGTGTTCATGATGGCAAACTGTGGCTGTAATCAACCTAAAAAATATTGTGCTGATTCTTCAGTAGCAATAACCTGGAACTGACCGTGTTTTTATTGGAGAGTTGTTCGTCTTTTCACCTGTGATCTCTCAAATGTGATTACATGGGTTGCATTTTTGTGCTGGCTCGTAGGTCAGTCTCACATTCTGACGTGCAAGGTCATTTTTGGTTTTGAGAAACCATTTTCTCCGACGGTCCAGTGGTATGTGAATACTGAGGGCAAAATGGAGAAGATGATTCCGCTACGGATGGAGAGTCAACAGTGAGTCACAGCTGTGCCACAATGCTGAATTTTTCCATTTATGTAGATATATTTTTTATGCTGTCTTCTTCGCTGTCATTGCTGCGTCAGAGGATCTGAAGTTCTTTCCCTCACTAAGACAGGAAAAATGGAGCTTCCTGATCACACAGACAGCCATCATAAATGAAGTGACTTTACTACACTTCAACCACACATATACCTGCATTGCCAGTAATTCTGTGGGAAACAGCAGTGCTACTGTCAAACTCAGGAGGAAAACTGGAGGTACGGTTTGTCATCATCTTAATATCTGTGTCAGTTTAAAATATTTTGCTTCTGAGATTTGCTGCTTTTCCTGTTATCTGCTTTTTAAGATACCTTATAAACTCGGAAAATTTTATTAAGCTTTCCAAGGATGTTATGTTTTAACCTGCATTTGTTGGTTTGTTAGCAGGATTACTTAAGAAGTTCTGCACTGATTTTGATTACTAGCATTAGGTTTGCATACAGAAGATAAATTGTAATCCATAGTGCAATCCAATGTTGGACTGTGTTTCAGGAAAATGGCCAGAAGTGATTGGGTATCCTGTTGTGTCTTTGCTGCTGGTAGCTGGGCTGGGAGTCATTTTGCACGTGAAATGGCTAGAAGTGACTCTGATCTACAGATCCCACTGTCGACGTGTGAAGTGTAGAGAAGGTCAGGTTAATTTCAGACACATACACAAATTCGCGCACAGAGTATAAACCCCAAAGACAAACATGGAACCACATAAAAAGGTATAAATCTAATCAGTGCACTTGTTTATACACTACAGGCCACAAGTTTGAGGTCACCCCCAGATTTAGCATGACAAGACTGTGTAGTAAGTTAATCCGGGAGAAGGCAAACAGCAGCTATTGAATAGAATGTTAAAACACAGAAGCAAGGGGAGTTTGGGTAAGGGAGTTGGAACACAACTGGAGTGCCAGCACTAATACAGACAGGGCATGCCTTCATTAAAAATAATTTCTTAAGCCATAGTGGCTACATAATATGCTCTTGTTAAATTCTTCTTGAAAACTAATTAGTTACATTTATTTTATATATTTTTGTCATTTCCTGTGCAATCAATTGTAAAAGAAACTGTGTATTGATTAAAAAAAAATTCTGAGGGTGACCTCAAACTTCTGGCCTGTAGTGTACAAGAAACTATTGTCTTCTAGGTTTGATTTCTCCTAAAACATAATTTATATGGTGCTTTTCTGCAGCCGATTCTCAAAAATCACAGGTTTCAGTTTCCTGACAAATGCAAAAATTGCCAGCTGCCTGGAAGGTGGGGAATTTGTGTTTAGGTTGATGCTGCACATGCAAAACTACTCTAATGCACTTTTACCTCTGAATGATAAAGATTCTTTCACTGAATTTTGTGGTTTTATGCTTTATTCACAGTACCAGTATAAACTTTATTCATATCTTTAGGCTTTGCAGAAAAGCTCCTTCATTAAACTCCTAATATGGCCCAGTACAGCTTCAGCCTTCCTCAGCCAGTTGCACCCTTCACAGGATGTGGCTTAGTGATAAAGATCCACCACAACAGGAAACTTTCTGTAGCGTAAACTAATCAATTTTCACATGTTTTGATTTTCTAATCCTTATCTACTGATCTGTATCCTTGAATTTGTGGGAAAATAATTGTAAAAGTAACCCTAGATAAATGCATTCAGTTGTGATTAATAATATTGTTATTTTTTACCCTGAGAAACACAATACATTATGAGACATATTATCAGACTATTATTTTTAATTGTGCTTAAAATAGTGCTCAGTGCAGGCAAGTAGAGTGTGATACCAAATTGCATATAGAAAAAGAAGAGAATTTTAATATCTTCTACTTGTCTTTTCCATCCAACCTGTCTGGGCAGAAGAGAAAGAGTTTGATGTGTTTTTGTCTTACGTATGGAGCGCTCCCTCAGTGGAGGATGTGGGAGGTTTCACGCTGCGTTCACCATCAGGGCCTGATACAGATGAAGAAGGTAGACCAAACTGTTCAGACACCATATCTTTGCTAAAATTTAAAGGACCATACCTGCCATTTTGCATGTTTGAGCCTAATATATTCAATTTTCATACACATACGGTTACAATCATTTCCCAAAGCATACTACTTTGAACGGTGAGTTAATTTTTTTTCCTACCTTCCAGACTGCCAGTGATTTCAGTTCATTCTGGTATGCTATTAAAATCAACTTGTTGATACTTGAAACGTACTTGGGATAGGTAATCCATCATTGTGAACAAGACGTATATTCAGGTTTTTTCAAAGTTTTGTAACTTTAGCATTTAAGCGAAATAAAAAGCTCAAACCTTACGTGTATGAAAATTGAATATATTAGGCTCAAACATGCAAAATGGATAGTATGGTCCTTTAATTAGCATTTTACTGCAATGGCTAAAATAAGAGAACACTGACAAAACCACAGTTTACTGGTAGCATCTCCATCCAGCAAGGACCAGCTGAAGCTTAAGGAGGAGTACACCACCCAGTGGCCACCAGAGGTGCTGCTCCCATGGGTGTTAGAGGACCAGTGGGGGTATCGCCTTTGCCTGCTGGAGAGGGACCTGCTACCTGGAGGAGGTAAGTGGAAGAAATGTGTGTGTGTGTGTGTGTGTTTTGACCTATATGTCCCTGATGTTTGCCATTGTGTGTTCCAGCATATGTAAATGATGTGGTTCATGCAATAGAGAGGAGTCGAATGCTGATCTGTCTCCTGTCTGCTGATTACCTCTGCAACAGCAATGCTGTGTTTGTGCTGGAATCAGGAATCCAGGTAATCTCATCACATGTGAAGCCAAAGTCAAAACTACAGTCAACCAGCGTTAACTATGACAAAACCAGGATGCACCGTTTTTACAGAAACTATGTTGTACCTGTAAACACATTTTCTCGTAATCTATGAAAGTAAAATGATACTGACTGGTAACACAGACCTGTTTATTACTGTCATTGCTTACTACCCTGGCAGCTATATAAAAAGGAAAAAGTTGCCATGTTTTGCTCAAACTGCAAATAATTGTCATTATTGGCAACCATATTCCAGAGTTTTTAGATTTTTTTCTCTCTCCAGACAGCCATTATTTCTGTTTACCAGTAGTTATTTTTCTTTTTTAACTTGCAAAGATATCCTGTTTGTGCATTCAAGGAAACACTGACATTTGAGATGTTAAAGTCAGTTGCATTTTCCTTTGTTTTAATCAGGTATTCTTGTAGTATGTAATATATTTGTGTCTAATTAAGTACTATGCACTCTTTGTCTTTGTAGATGGGGCCATTTGAACATTCTCACAAGGGGATGCAGATGAAAATTAAGTCAGTCTGAGCTAACTGTGGCACATTTGCATTTTAATGTTGCCTACGTGCGTTTTTCCTCCTGATATCTATATACAAACAGGAGATTTTTAAATCAAGAAATTGTTTTCTAGGTTTGATTTCAACAGTTTATTAATGCAATGCTTTTCTGAATCTTTCAGATGACACTTTTAGTTGACCAACATTAACTCAAATTAGCAGGAGGAAAATCTGTCTAAAAAGTTATGAAGCCACTGACATTCTCTATTTAGCCATAACTTCTGAATTCTGAGTGATAAAGACTGTCTTTCAATGCACTTCACATCATGTGTAGTTTTTGTTAGACCATGTGCTTTTATTCACAATCCCAGTATCAAAACTGTATCTACATTTTTAGGCTTTGCTACAAAACTCCCACATCAAACTCCTGCTAATATGGACCAGCAGAACCTTCAGCCAGATGGACCCTCCGCTGCCCTCACTGGTCCAAAGGGGTGTAAAGGTGCTGCCCAGTCTAGACTGGACCTCAGGCAAACCAGCCAAAGCCACCAGACATTTTTGGAAGTCACTGAAGAAAGCCATGCCAGCTCAGTTTAAAACTAATTTCACTGAGACCAAACCAGAGTGACTGGATATTTCTTCCCAATAGATTTTATTTTTAACTAATGGCAAATTAGCTATTTATATTCGCTGCACTCTTCACTGAAAACCAAGTGCCACAGATAGATGAATAAAATATGAATAAAATATGTTGAGGAAATGTATGCTTGGAAGGATGCCAAGGTGTGTATTTTTCCAATTATTCAATTTTCAGTGTCTAGTATTAGTTGGTACTTTTAGTTCATTTGTACATAAAACAACCAGAGCTTGATTGAAACTTATGCCGCAAACAAAGATTTTTTAAAATAAACACAATAACATCAAAAAAAAAAAGNAGAGCTTGATTGAAACTTATGCAAAGATTTTTTAAAATAAACACAATAACATCAAAAAAAAAAAGTAATTTTACATTAAAATTAATCTAACTGTAAAAAATAAAAAGCATGGAATAACATCACTCAGACATAAGTAAAGTATATTTTCAAATCCAGTACTGGCTTTAAGTTGACAAATACACACTTCGATTAAACTGACATCATCAAGCTTCATAGAATAGCAAGAATTGTTGTTATCCAGGTACAGCAGACATTTCAGTAATAGAAACTTTACACAGTACACATCGATCATTTTATTTATTTAACTGGCTATCAAATAATGTGTTGAACACAGTTCTGTTTGATAAAACACTGGACATTAGTTGGGATAATATGTGCCATAGCTTCCAATTCACAAAAGAAATTGGGGTTTCAAAATTTTAGATCAAAGGATTTTTCCAAAAAGTTTCAGGCATGTGACAAGTCATGAGGTTCCACATTTCTGTTTCAACTATGAGCAAACAGGACTGAGTGTCAGCTGTCTCATATAAAGAGCAATGACAAGACAAAACACGAGTGATGCCAGCACCCAGGAAGTCAAGTCACAGCAGTGCAGCACTGGTCTTCATAGGAGAATTATCAACTGCTGATATGTTATCAGTCCTTTCATTCTGAATATGAACAAATCAGACACATTCATGTTTTGCCAGGCTATGACAGGAGTACAGTGCTGGTTAAACAAGGCCAGAAACACTGAGAAAATGTTTTAAAAAAATAAAAAACAAAAATAAACACAAAAAACAAAACCACAGAAACCAAAGAATCAAAAAAAAAAAAAAAANAAAAAAAAAAAAAAAAAATTGTTGAAAAACAAATATGGGTTTTACATTAATTTTGAGAAAATACATGAAACAAATCGGTGTCTAAGCTATGTCCCACTTACTTTGCAACACACGCACATTAACCCAACATGCGTACACACACACTCCAAGCTTGAATTTCAAAAATAAAACATCACAGGTCTATGTACATTTTTACACCAATAGCAGAAAGCAAAACAAGGAACTTATTCAGGATGACACCACATCAGAGAGAAATGAGCATCTCCATAGTACAGGGGCTTCAACATCAAGATTTTCCAATTAAGCAGCAAAACAGCTCATAGTTTTATTTGGTTAAAAATTTGAGTTGTCTTTAGACTGGGTAAAATCAAATTTAAAAATAAACTTTGGACAGTTTATTCATCAATATTCTGGCCAACTGGATTTCACATTTTTGGTTCTTAATACTCTATAATGTTGTGTGTGGGAGTTTCTCCACTGCATGCTTGTAATCTTATTGTTCTCCACCACAGTATTATTATAGGTCAAATAGCCAAGGTAAGTTTGTGTTTTTTAATTGTT
The DNA here is from genome assembly GCA_014773175.1 of Lucifuga dentata. Classification (NCBI taxonomy): domain Eukaryota; kingdom Metazoa; phylum Chordata; class Actinopteri; order Ophidiiformes; family Bythitidae; genus Lucifuga; species Lucifuga dentata. Next base: position 16,683 of record VXCM01002974.1, on the reverse strand, counting down.
TTATTCCCCNCCCCCCCACTCTCCACACCTCCCATCCCAAAGCCACAAACCTCTGGCACATCTCTAAATGTGTGTGTCAGCCGGTAGTGGTTTGAGTCAGTCACTGAAAATAAAAGACTTAAATCGTTCCTCATATCCACAACGCTGAGAGATTATCACAGCGTGGGCTATGGCTAGAACCATTTGAGCCTTCAGACATACATCTTTGACATGGTTTAACCTATACAAAAATCATCCAAAAACCCCTCAGTTACAGTTTGTCTGCTTGAGCCTTTAGCTTCCTCTCCCAAAGTTTTTGGTGATCGGAGAAGCCCTGCTTTCCCTTGTTGAAGGAATTGGGTCCTGCAGATGTTGGCGTCTCCCTGAAATCATAACAGTTTAAGCATGTTAGCCATGGCTGAAGATGCAATTGCATATACAGCTATTTTTGTTGTTGCTAGAGAGCAACATTTCAGAAAAAAAAATATGCTGTAAATGATACGCTGTATCCTCTTAAAAAAAAGAAAAGCTTACTGCAATCTTTGAGTAGGAAAAAGTGAGTTCATAAGATTAGATAAGCCGGTGTGTGTGGTTTATACCTGCCAATGTTCTTCATCCTCATCTTTGCTTCTGGAGGCATCTCCTCTGGTTCACTCTGACAGGACAAAGGTAAAGACAGTCACTGCGTATTTGTGTTTCTGATATGTTTGTGCAACCATTCGCAAGAGTATGTGCACTTACATCATCATCCTCATTAAAAACAGAAGCCAGTGCCGTCTTTTTGGGAGGAACTGCTGGTGCAGGCTCTTTGGGTTTCTAGGGGAGTTTGGAGACATGAGGTGTAAGAAAACAAACAAACAAACAAACAAACAAAAAAAAACCTAGAAGCATTACAGATTATCACTGTAATCTCAATTGTAGTGTTTATCATTAGGTACTGTTGGGTCACTTGCCAAATTATTACACCTACATCAACTCAGTTACAGTTTGCTAAATCTGCACAATCCAGTGTAATCCAAAAGAATCAGCCCTACAATTATTATTGTGTCAATTTTGTTCACTTCAATTTAGATACATAAGGGGGTCAGAATATGTGAACACTTTATTACAACACCACCACCAACTGCAGCCTCAGAATTATTATTATGCAATAGATCAATGCCTCTGACACAGCAACAGCAAAGCTGAAAGTGATACAGTTCATTCTAACATAAGGTATATGGTTCACAATGATAGGATTCATGCCATGGCTGTTGTAATGGAGTGCACTGGATTGTAAGGTACCTAAAAAACTGGTCATTCAGTATGTTTTTAAAAAGTGTCAAATGCCTGGATGGATCGCCATTTGGGCTGCGACTAACCAATATTTTGAAGAAATTCAGTTATTTTTTTATTATCAATTGACTAATCATTTAGTCTGTGAAATGTCAAAAATTTCAACTGACTGAATCATAAACTAATTGTTTCAGAACTACTCACAATGAGGGCGACTTTCAAATAATGTGTGTTGCCAATTTAGAACTGCTGGGAATTTGGGCCTGTGTTCTATTTTTGGGTCCCTATAATCCTCATTTGATTTAACTGATATTAAGACAATTCATCATTTTACTAAGTCACTCAACACCAAGAAAATAAGATAAGTTGCAACATCACAACTACAGTAATTTCCAGTGCTTAATCAGACTTTGTACATTGTGCAGTTAATGCGTATAACTAACTACACATACTCACTGTTGCTCCCAGTTTGATGGAGATGGGGTTGGCCTTCTTGCCCATCTGACTGCTCATGCCAAAGCCTATCTTGGAGACTTTGTGGGGTGCCGGTGGGTCTGCTGAGGACTCGTCCTCGGCTTCAGCTGTGAAATGCTGGGATGTGCGCTTGACTGCAGCCGCTCCTCCTCCCAAAGTGCTACAAGAGACAGGCTTAGTTTTCACTCTGCCTCCCTCCTCCTGCGGCCCTGCTTGAGGCAAGACAACTCACCAAGGTGAGCAACTGGACAGTGAACTGTCACCATTACCTGAGTGGCTTCGTGTCAAGCCATCAGTGAAATGCAGGTACATTCAACTCTATGGTTTACTCTTTTACCAGCCAACCTAGGGACTGTGTGTTCAAGGACAACCTAAAATATCTCTTTAACTTACATAGAGTGGATGACAATGTATGAGGGAATGCAGATCTGAAAGAGGACGTGAACAGTGCACTCCTCAACAAAATGATATTAATCTAAAAGCTAACACGTGTTCCAGATTAACGAGGGGCCATGCTAACTGGTGAATGAATCCGATTAGATGGTATGTTCAAATTTGCCAGGAGGTACAACTAGACAGTACACAAGCATAATACAAACTATAGAAACATAAATATATTGACACTGATCCACTACCAAAGTTGTACAAGTTATGATATTTACACACAACAATTTAAGTTTATCCACATGTAACATATCCCCCTTTTTCAACGTCTATGGTCACTAGAGGCAACGAATTTGAAAGTCACCAATTGACTCGGACACTCGTTCATCTGGTACACCGGTTTAGCAACATAGCATGCGTACTGCTTCTAGTAGACTCGTTTAATAAACCAGCCTGTGCTTTGAGTTGACGTTTGACTTAGCAAACTGGCTAAGTTAGCAATAAGTCTGGCAAAGCTGTCACAGCCCCTTTACTATAATTAAACAATTACAAATGACATTAAAATAAATGTTAATTAGTATTAGCTAGCATACCACAAGTAGCTAATATTAGCCATTTCGGTTGATAACGTTAGCTACGGTTTGTCAGTATTTCCTGATGCAGCCTGTTATTAGCTAAGCAGTAAACGAAGCTGTCGCTAAATGATGTTTAATTTTCAGCCATGTTTCTGACATTTAAACAGCACAAATATCACCTCCATCATCGGTGCAACTCTTGCTGTTGTACACGTAATCCGCCATCTTCTTCTTCTTCTATGTAATTTGCCGGCTCATGCCGCTAGTCCACTTCAGGCGCTGTGACCTTTAGCTAAACTCAACCAGCGTTGTTTCAAGAGAAGAAGAAATGGTAAACACTATAGCAAGCTAACTATTCAGACAGCTGTTAACATTAGGTAACATTATCCACTTCTAACATCGATATGCGTGTTTTGCTATTGAAATAGCTAGATTGTAAAAAGTAAAAAGCGATTTGGGATTGATAGTGTTATTTTTGTTTCAGGTTGACAGTTTTATCTTGGAAGTCTCTTGCTGTCATTAGCTAATTGGATGTTGGCGAAATGCATCACTTTTGGATCCACAACAGTAAGATAATGCTTTAGCTAAACGCTGCCGATGTGGTGATTTTTCTCTGCTGTTACACTTTTCAACAACTTATTCTTTGATAACTTCAGTTCTGTTTGTTAGTTAACTATTCGAATATTTACAATTTTAGCTAATATAATTTCTAACACTGCCTGTGTCTATTTCTGAACTTATTTTTTAACCGGTAGGTTCTTAAAAACTTGGCGTAAAACAATGTACCAGTTAAGATGGGGCAGACACTGTGTATATGCTCCCGTGGCACCATCGCCATTGATAACAAGAGATATTTCTTCATCCAGAAGCTAGATGAAGGGTAAGATTAAATGTGATGAATTTTAATGAGTCTAGACGAGTCCAATTCGTACTGTTGTAGACTTGCCTTACTCCTGATCTTTCCGTGTTCTCCCATTAGAGGGTTCAGTTATGTGGATCTGGTAGAGGGGGTGCAGGATGGTCGCTTCTATGCCCTGAAGAGGATCCTGTGCCATGACCGTGAGGGTCGTCAGGAGGCTCAAACTGAAATAGAAATGCACCAGATGTTTAATCACCCCAACATCTTGAGCTTAGTTGCACACACTTTTGTCGAGCGTGGCGGCAAGAGTGAAGCCTGGTTACTTCTGCCTTATATTAGAGTAAGTTTTGTGCAGTAATTTGGATGACTAGAAGTAACCAGCAATAAAACGGTCTGATTGTGATCTGTTGGTGTGTTGGTGCAAACAGAAGGGCAGCCTTTGGTCTGTTCTGGAGAAGCTCAGAGACAAGGGGAGTTCCATGCCTGAAAAACAGATTTTGCACATCTTGCATGGCATCTGCTCTGGCCTCAAGGCGATTCATGATAAAGGATATGCACATAGGTACACTCACCTTACACACATGAAAAATTAATTTATGCATGCATAGGGCTAGAATTCACTGACTTTTTAAAACTGCACAGCTTGCTCTTGATTTATAAAAATGAAACGCATCAATTTCAAACCTACACTGCCACCAAAAGAACAGAAGTGAAACACTTCTTCTTTTCCACATTGTGTATAATTCACCAGTTTTCCAGACAGCACATCAATGACACTATTTTTTCATTATTTCAAGAAAGTGGCTGAGCCAACTTCACTCACATCACATAAATGGGACTCCATTCAGATGCTGATACTGTAACCCTCAGCCAGCCCCAGAATATTCACTGGCTAACATCATTAAAAATAATAATAATAAAAAATAAACTTTTAATACATTCTTTAATGCTAAAAAACACCCCCCTTTTTAATAGGGCTACACAATCATTTCAAAATTTAAATTCATACTGACTAACTTAATTTTCCAAACTGTTCATACTCATACAGCTGCTCTCTGTTATGATTTGTCAGAGACCTGAAGCCCACAAATGTGCTTCTGGATGAGGATGACATACCGGTTCTGATGGACTTTGGCTCTATGAACAGAGCCAGGATTGAGGTAAGAGGCTCTGAAGATTTATAGGATTTTCTGCTTTACAAGCACAGATGGACAAGGTACCACAGCCTTTTAAACCCAAATCACCTCAGCCAAAGCCTGAGGTCAGGCTCATTCATAATGTCTGTTTATTGGCCTTGATAATGGCCTGTGTGCATGATTGTCATTTTTGAGGTCGAGTCATCTGCAGCAGCAGCATAAACAGGGCAGATTCTGTTTAAAGTACAGGAGGAATCTGATCCTTCTTCAGCTCTTTAAAGGACAATAGGCGATTTTGCATGTTTGAGCCCAGTATATACAATCCACATACACATTACATTACTGACAACCATTTCCCAAAATATACTACTTTAGCGGTAAATTTTTAATTTTTTGCCCTACCTTCCACACTGTTTCAGTTCATTTCAGTACACTATTAAAATAAACTTGTAGAGACTTAAAATGCGCTTGAGATGGGTAATCCATCACAGCAAACAAAGACCAGGGAATGTTGTCCCAGGAGAAGATGGCTTTTACAGAGAAATTATAAACAGCTGTTTCTTCTACATTTGGACATAAGTGTTTAAGTGTTTTTTAGCAGGCAAAACATTGAATTATAAGGTGGGTGCAGTTTTATGTTTTGGAAATTGTCAGTAACGTAACATGTATGTGGACAATATTTATTATGCAAAATCACTGGTATGGCCCTTTAATAAGGAGACAAACCCAAAATTAACTTTTCTATCTTAAACTGTTTTACTCACTGCTGCCTTTTGCCACCTATTGTACGCTCATGCACCCAGAATTTCTTGATCTGTGCTCAGTGGGTTGATAACAAAAGAAGACAGGTTTTTCAAGTCTATCAGTAAAATGAAAACAGAACACTATAGTGCTCCCTTGTAAAGTACTTTATGACACTGTTTTTTTGATGGCACCATATAAATGAACATTACAATGTCTTGTTAAAATGTAAAAACAGACATTTATTTCATAAACAGTTGGTAATGTAGGTGAGTGTTACAAAGTGATGATATTGATCAAACTGAATTCATTACAGGTTCGAGGAACCAGAGAGGCTATGACCGTGCAGGATTGGGCGGCTCAGCGGTGCACCATTTCCTACAGGGCTCCTGAACTTTTCAGTGTGGAGAGCCACTGTATTATTGATGAGCGCACTGACATCTGGGTAAAAGCTTTGTATTCAGAACAGTTAGCTGAAAATTATGTATGTAATTAGGTTTTGGTGCTGTGAAACATTCACTGACTTCCTGTCTTCTCTTTTACTCTCCATTCTAACTCCTCTAGTCACTTGGTTGTGTTCTTTACTGCATGATGATGCTAGAGGGGCCTTATGATCTGGTTTTTCAGAAGGGGGACAGTGTTGCCTTGGCAGTCCAGAATCCTGTGGCCATCCCAAAGCCTTGCAGGTCAGTCTTCATGCTGTAGCAATTCACTCTCCATCTAACTTGAAGTAAGGTTCCATTTTAGGTATCAGTTTCTGTTTCTGCCCTGAATAGTGGTAGAAACAACTTCTGATTTTTTTAGTTGTTGTTTTGTTCTTATGCTATGTCACACGTCACGCTAAAGGCCACTGCAGTTGAACATTTTTACATCAGTGTAATGTGTTTTGTGAGCATTGACAACATACTATGCAAATGATTTAATTTTACATTATTGTGCAGTGCATTCAATTGTGCAAAAACATGAGGTGTTTCCAGACTTTTGTTGAGCGCTTACTGTATTACTGCTATAACTAATTTTAAGGGCATTTATTTGTGAAGAATTTATCAATACACAGTACTTATTTGTGTATTTGTTGCAACCACCTGTTGAGAATTGATTTAACTGGTTAAATTTGAATCAACAGCATTTGTGCTAATTTGACATTTGTTTTTCTTATGCACAGTTGCTCTGAGGGCCTGCAGATGCTCCTGAGCTCCATAATGGTGTCAAATCCACAGGAGAGACCCAACATCAGCTGGGTTCTGGACCAGGTACAGGACCTGCAGAGTCGCAGCCCCAACACGCAAACCAACATGGTGTGATGTTGCACAGTGTGCTCGATGCATCGGGCAAAGCAGCCTTGGAATGAGGACTTTGCACAACTAAATGGAACATCTCTGATTTTGAGCTTGAACATGTTTTATTTATTGAAATCTTATGTAACTGCTTAGGTACAAACTTTCATCCAGTTTTGGGAGCTTGGTAATAGTTTGAGTTTTTGTGATCTGCTATGTATCTCAGTGGATTTTAGCCTCACCAATGATCGGAGAATCTGAAAGGCCTTAAATGTAATTTGATCCTACAAGTTGATGGCTCTGGCCATGGGCATCAATGGGCATTGAGAGTTTATTTAACTTAAGCAAAATGTTGGATGCAGCTTTTTTTTGCTAATAACAAATTGTGGTCAGCATTTAATGTGAGTAAGAAAAAAAAAGAATACCAAAATAAGCTTTGCAAACATTCCAATGGATGAAAGCTACCATGAGTTCAATATTTATTAGGCTACATTCCCTACCAAGAAGCTGGCATAGCGCTAATTAGGAATACAGTCTGCTTTTGTTATATTTAACTTGATTGCTGATTTTTAATTATCTTGGAATCACACCTGTGCGCTGTAAGTAGTTTCAACTAGAACTTCACCATCAGCCTTTCTCCACACCTTGACTCACACCAGTATGCCTATAGGAAAAGTTGAGAAGCAGAACTCTCCTCACCTGCAATGCTGCATTTGACCACACAGAGGTGCTCCACCATCACATTCCCCTATTTTACATGATGCAGTGTGCTGCAGGTGCATGTGATGATGTGCCAGCGGGGTCTTTGTAAAACACAGAGATGTTTGTGTACAGAAAACCTTTAAGGAAAAGGCGGAAAGGATATTGGTTCACTCATATACCCCCTCAAAAAAAGTCTTTTTTTTGGGGGGGGGGATTTTTTTTTAATCACGGTAGAGCTTCAGAAATGTCCTTGCAGTGGTTTTATTGTGTTAAAGTTGATATCATTGTCATACCTGCCACTGCAGTTGGACATTTTTACATCAGTGTAATGTGTTTTTAAGCCTGTTAAGTATTTTCCATTCCACCTCTGCTTGTGTTTAATTTGGGGTTTCCTGTCATGTTTGATTGTGATCAGATGTTTTTGTTTCTCAGAGCTCACTCACTTTTCTCAAAGGGTCTGAAGCTCTTTTTCTAAAGATCTAAATGGTTTGATTATTAGGCAAAGATATTATTAGATGAGATAATAATTTGGGCATTTAAGTGAAGATTTATGCTTTTATGAAGTGATAATGGATCATAATAGAAACTTTTAAAATTATTTGCTTGGCAGATTAGTTACAAGTAATTGTTGACACGGTTATTATTAATGTATTATTTTAATTACATAATGTGGATATGCATTGACTATGAAATTTGTGCAGATATTAATGGTAAATGAATACATTCTAAGTAATTTATAAGTTTACTGGTTGAATTCAGTTATTAATGAGTACATTGTTATTTGACAATGAAAAGTTCTGTTGAAATAATATTTGATCTCATTTAGTGTGCATCAAAAGATAAGAAAACATTAAATACTGTACGTGAGTGTACAGTTTTTAATACAAACTCTGTCCAATAAAAATGAATCCTGCATTTAAAAAAATCCAATAGAAAATTATTTGAATTAATACTCAAAATTAAGTATCAGGACTTGCTCTTGGTCAGCATGATGCAACAGTATATGAATGTTACGGAATGGCCTTATATTTGTCTTCCTAATTAACCATAAATGTGTGTTTTATTAAAAAATAATAATAATAAGGGAATCACTGATTCAGTGATTGAAAACCATTTATAATTAATCCGACAAATACTGAACTTTTTAATAAGTTAATTCGGCCTGGACAAATAATCTCTAATTGCAGACACAACCTTGCTGATGGGTGCTGATGGTTTCTCTCTGGAATTTTTTTTTTTTTTTTTTATGTATTTGTCCACTTGGAATCTAATATCAAACTGTTCACGTAACTGGATTTACAACCTCTACTTTCACTCAGATCAGCAGGAGGTCGTACCTCACTCCCATCCCAGTTATTATCAAAGGTAATTCTCACCCAGCCAGACAGAAACACACACACACACAGATGACTAGTCATAAAGTACACACACACACACACACCACATCCTTATAGTGTAGATTCCATTTTATATGCACACCCCAAGGATTCATTACACTTGAATTAATGATATCCCAACTGATTCCATCCCTGGGCCCACCTACATTCCCAGACTCCCCTGGGATCGGGTTAAGGATTGAAGGGCTGTGTTTATGGGTTCAGCGTCTATCCACATACACACACACACTGCCCCCCACCTTCTATATTCACATCATCTGTCGGCGAAGGGTCTGAAATGATGTCATACAACACAAGCACAAGGTCAACTCAATGTTTGCCTACATTTTAGCACCCAATTTCATGCGCTTTCGCTTGTCATTCAGTTAAGGGGGATACACCAGCAGTTTGGATGGTTGTGTGTGTTTCATTTGTAACCCAACCCCCAATCTAGTCCTCAAACACAAGCACACATCAGCTCTCACATTGTAAACCATCTGTACACTTTATTGATTTGGCAATGAATCAATTAGTGAATTATTTAATTAGCCAGGCATTATGGGTCAGTGCTGAGCTGCTCCCACCCTGAGTGTTCCCAGGTCTCTTTAAATCATGACGTGTGTGTGTGCCAAACATGACCATACAGAACATTTCAAAATAAGGCTGATTCAGATGTGATTTCAGTTGGACCCTGCAACACCCAGAAAAGTTTCTTTAGTTTTCCCGGACTGTGGATTGTGTTTCTTTAAAGCTTTATGTGTACTGGAACTTTTGCTGTCACTCAAGTCCAAATTAGCCTTGGCTGCTGTTGAGAGAAGGAGAAATATGGACATTACGTCTACCCCTCATAGTGAGTGAGTGATAGTGATGAGTTATGACTTGTGGTCATGATTGAGGCGTTCTTTTCATCCAGGAGCTTTCTTTGTGCTCATTAATTCTCGGGAGTGTTTGGGTTAAAATGCATAATGAGTTCATTAAGGGGGATTGGCATAATCAGGAAAGGTATTGCCTTAATTACTGGCACAGGGCCAGACCTGTCCATTCTATGCGAGACCAGCAACCCACCCTGTCCCCAGAGCTCACTAATTTAATTAAGTGTACAAAATGCTACACCCGAACGTCACCCTTGGGGGCAATTATGGTGCTAGAAATTGAAAGATCTCCACTGGGGGTATTTTACTTACTGGCAGGAGATTGCCTGTGTCAGTTAGCTGATTGCATTGATTATATTGATTTGTAACAGCTTTTCGGGTAATTTCATCTGCAAAGGTGAGAGCAACACGTTGGCCCAGACACTTTTATATTTATTCTTTCTTTATTTAGACCCTGGACTCTTTTGCCAAGTGATTAGATGAAATGGAGCTCCACAATAAGTCTTTTAAAGTGGGAGTTGTGAAGTAGGTGAGCGAGGATCGATGCTTTTTATTTGCCTTATAAGGTCAGTACAGGTTGGATGTTGTGAATTTTTTAAAGGCATCACAAGTCTTTTAACTAGCTGGCTCTGTTGAAGTGGCAAGAAAGTGATATAAACAGGCAACCAGGACACAATCTTCAGCACATAAGACAATCCGACCAGCTGTAGTTTACCTGAAACACACAACAAAACCATGGAGGGATACTTTTCTCCATTTCTGGTCTTGTTTTTAATCAATTAACCATCAGGGAAATTTCTAAATAATTGAAAATGTGTGTCCTCTCCCACACCGGAAAGTTGCCTGCATGTGTTGCTGCAGCAGTAAAGGCTTTACTTAATACAGTATACTAAAAAAATATATAGTTGTTCAATGTTTTAGGTCCTTATGCTGATGGTTCTCAAATTTTATCATCAGGACTCAAAAAAGCTCTACTAATTTTTTGTTTTAACCATCTAATCATAAGCTGATTTACACCCTTGATGCCTGGTAAATGCAGTTAGAAACCAGCAGAGCCATCCCACCACCATCCTATTGGAAGCTACTGGTCTGCTAATTAAATACATAAATGTGACCTAGAAGATTAGTTTTAAGTGCAGGCCTACAACCTTTGCCAAGCACGACAAAGGCAAAAGCAGGCTAATAGTTTGATGAGCAGTTCATCAGCAAAGATTAAGAGGATGGGATGACAAGATAATCCAGAGGTGGCATGGTCATTAGCGGTGGCCATAGAAGAGCAAATTAGCTGATTAAATAACTTCCCGCCCAGCTAGTGCCAAGCAGGCTGTAGGGAGGGGCTTGGTGCATGATGGATGAGCAGGCATAGAGGAAGTGTTTATGTAGCTTGCCAGTAGAGTTGTCACTGAATGAGTGAAGTGTCTTCATCAATTTAGGGCCATTATCATGTCAAAAGGGAGCATGGTGCTTGAGGGAGGGGAACAGATAGGGGGAGGAGAGAAGCAAGTGCCCATCTGCATACTACAAGCTTATTCATTTTCACACACACACACACTCACTCCCTGCTCCAATGTCGCCTCCCCCAGCCCCTCCTCCAAACAGACCAGTTTACCGTAAGGCTGTTTAATTTTCCTGAAATAGGGCTGTGACAGCTGTGTCATGCTGATGAGAAGGTGTTGAGAAGAGTGGCGGCCTGTCACATCTCATCTATCTCCATATTAATACTGTTGAGCAGCCGCCTCCCTCTCCTCCTCCTCCTTCTCTCTCTCTCTCTCTCTCCCCCCCCCCCNTTCTTCACTCCTCCTGCGATGTCAAACTATTTCTTCAAATATATGCAGCCGTCCTAATTTGTTGTGCTGATACGTGTGTGTACATGTGTGTGTGTGTGTGTGTGGAGGGGAGGGGCATTGATTGATGTTGGAAAAGGACAAAAGTAATAACTGGGAGCTGTTTTTTATTTCACCTGCATTGATTGTTATAGGTCTCTTTATCATCTGACCCGGCTCAATTATGCCAATTGGATTGCACAGTGACAGAGTGAGGTTGTGGGGACAGTAAAATGAAACCAAGAAGTGAGAGGGAGATTAAAGTGTGTGTGTGTGTGTGTGTGTGTGTGTGTGTGGTTGAGAAAGCTGGAGATAGGAGTAAAGATGAGGCAGATGAGGGTAGAAATAGCCTGTTGGTGGAATATGCATCACTTAGGATGTATTACTCTGCAGAGAGGACAACCACTGAAATGTTAGTGATGTCATTTGCAGCTGTCAGTCATGTCATGGTGCGATAAATGTGAAGCCATTACACAAATGAGATGTTTACGTGACCCTCTATATGCATGAATGCAGACGCGTATGCTGGTATCTGTATAGTTTTATGTAAATGGCAGAATACGAATCTTGCAAATAACTTGAATCCCTCATGTCAGCTGTTACAAGGGACATCTGTCAGTTGTATGTCCACAGCATCTGAAGAATACTCTAAAAGCAACAAACCAATCAGAGCAGAACTGGTGCAGGTCTTATCTTGAGCCAAATGATTACAGCGGAGCAGTGGTTACTGTTGCCTCACAGTAAGAACGTCCTGGGTTTGAGTCCCATGCCCGCCCCACTCCTTTCTGTATGGAGTTTGCATGTTCTCCCTGTGATTGCATGAGTTTCCTCCAGGTACTCTGGTTTGTGGTTCCAGTTAATGCTTTGTATTTTCTTTGACCATGGCACGTGGCTATGTACTGTACCTGGACCTAGTAGTTACAATGGGTCAGATGCAGAGGATGAATTCCCTGCAAGAGGACATGGGATCATTCACTGATGTAGCAAAATAAAATGAATTTAAAAAAAAAAATGGAGGTTGGAGCTGCATCTGCACAACACAACATGGCAGAATGCTACACAAGTAGCTTTCCAGCAACCAACTTTGATTTGAATCAAATTAAGGCATAAATTGATTTTGTTATTCAAATACCATGTAAACACCATAATCAGGTTAAAATTCGCATATAAACGTTGGTATATGCTGAGAAATAGACTTAGATTATGCGGCTGCATGTTGATTTAGCCAAGCATGTAAATGCTCCATCTGCTTACAACATAAACATCCCATGCATGCATTTCTTCACCTGGTTTATGTCCTCTCATAAACTGATAAGGAAACAAGTCAAGTATATTTAGCAAATGATAGAATCCATACATATTAGCTGCATCCAGTCTGTAAACATAAGTGCTAGCTGGAGCATAGCTTTTCCAGTTAGAAAAAGATGGATAGATAGATAGATAGATAGATAGATAGATAGATAGATAGATAGATATCTTTATTTAGGACACAGAGGAAGGTCCAGAGTATACAGGAAAAGAAAAGAAAAGAAATATATATATATATATATATATATATATATATATATATATATATATATATATACATTTAAAAAAAAAAGGAACAGCTGTGATATGCTGTCTCGTAGTTGCATATTGCATTGTGCTCTATGTACCTGTACACTCCAATGCAATACAAGACAACAACCCTACAATAAATCCCATCTTGTGAAGTTTACAATATTTCATTTTTACTGACACTATGTCAGAAAGGTGTTGAGTCAACTCTGCGGTCAATTTTGAAGCTGTAGTTAGGGTGGTGTTGTATGAGACTATTATTTTGAAAGGCTTTGCGCCTCCTTTTTTTTTTCACTCTTATCTTGGAAGAAAGCTGTGTTCTTTGACAGGGGGGCTGATAGAGAGACCTGACATCTATGTTTGAGATTACACATTTTGTGCAAATAAACTTGTTGCACTGCAAATCTTGCATTATGACTTCATGTAATATGAATTTGACCAGTTATCAAAGGAAAACTGCCCCAAACATAAAATCTGCCAAGATACCCACCATCACCATCAACTATTTTTATATAGTCACTGTGTTTTGCTGGTTTTTTTTTTTTTTCTTTTAATCTGTATAAAGTAATTGTGTGCATACACAGATGCTGGTACATGCTCCTACACACAGGCATGCTGTTGCAAGTGCATGTGTAACCTCTGAAGTAAACAGTGGATAGAGCCGCTGTGACTACGCCTCAGCCTGGGACTGTATTAATGATGCCAGCCGCTTTGATGCTGTCAGCCAGACGAATTGCCCTGCTCTTAACCCCATTTTGAACCCAGCATGGCACACAAAAGCCAGCTGTATAACTTTATACCAGTGCAAACACTTATTCACATTAATGCCACTTTATTCACTGTCATCTTCACAAGTGAAGGACATACACATTTATTTTGAGTCTGTTTTAAGACCATAATGCCACTCAGTGAAAACAGCCCGGATTACAAAAGGTCAACAGCTCAGTAAATGCATACATACTTGAAAGAGTGAAAGAATCATCATCATATGTCGATTAGCTCAACAGCCCTGGGAAAGCAAATACAATTAAAAAACTATGCGTCTCACCAATAGATCAATGTTGGAAGAGTATTACAGAGTTGACCACAATGTTTCTGTTTTCATAAGAATTTATATGGATTTGTTTCTTTTTTTGAGGTCATAGTTTGTTATTATTCCATCTGTCAAAGTGCAACAGAGGAGCAGATTATTAAGATATTTAGCTTCTTTAGAGCATTATGCATATCATGCCTGTTAGCATGACTGTATTAGTTTATTTGCACATATGAAAGTTGAAACATATAATCTATTTAAAAAAAAAAATGTATTCACTATTTATCACCTCAATACCATGCATCATATGACTAATACAAATATTCTGCATTATGTATATTTCTTATTTGACTGTAATAATAAGATGTTGTCAACAGTTCTGTACAGGATCTTGTGACTGTTCTTGAATTATAACACAAATATATATTTTGTATGCATGTATTTTCTGTATTAATTGGGCAGGATATAGAGAAATAATTCTTTATTCATACCAGCTGAAATTCGTCAGTATTACTGAGAATAAAAAAAATGTCATTCAATGTCCTGTTTCAATACCTAAGCAGTTAATGTCATCAATGTCAACATAAGGATTTATACAAAAAGTAATTATCTAATATAATATTGTTTCTATTAAGTTGGCTGTTTTTGGGATATTATACAATATATAATAATAGTGAGATTTTCTCTTTTAGTTTAAATTAAAATTTACAAGACTTTTGTTATTAAAGGAAAATGCAACTAAAAAGTATCTTTATCGAATCAATATCAAAGTCAGTCCAATATTTCCACTGGTATCAAATGTCCATTAGACACAGTATACTGTATGTTTGATGCTGATGACACAAAAGTTGTTAGGTAGTCAGATAAATCAATTAATTACCACATGCACTACGAAATATGGAAGCAACATATTTCTAAAGTCAGAAAAGATTGAAGTTTAAGCTCCAGTGAAGGACATGGCATCAGAGCTGGAATCTGTTCCCATGTGTCAGTTTGTAGTTTCCTCTGTAGCTCCTGAGGGAGGAGGTACAGGGGAAAGGCTGGGTTGAAGGTCAGTGTTGGAAGGAGGGGTTGCTGTGTGTGTGTGTGTTGTGTGTGTGTGTGTGTGTGTGTGTGTGTGTGTTGATGGGTAAGTGGTGGGGGGGGTGGGGTGGGGATTTAATTAGAGCAAGTGCCTACATCCCTTTCTGGTTCCCTGCTCCATATTTGCTGCCAAGGGTTAACTAGCCTGATAAATGGAATCAGTCGCACTTGGGTGCACGTGCGCATGCACACACACACACACACACACACACACACACACACACACACACACACACACCTGTGCTATAAAGAAGGAATATGTAAGACCCATATGAAAGTAACAAAATGGTAACTCACAAATATGATACTGAAACAGTATGTACCCACTATTCTGTTACACTGCTGATATTTATCTGGTGTTGACCCGTGCATACCCATACAGTCACACAGATGCAAATACACACACTAAACACACATACACATACATATACACACGCATCAGGTTTTGCAGTAGTCTTATCCTTGAGTTGAAAATGGAATGAAACCCAAATGAGTGCTTGTTAAGAGTTTGATTGGTCGGAATCATCTGGTACCTTGACACAGGAAAGCTGATTATAAATTTGAAACTACTTACATTAGATTTGAGGTGATGTTCCTGCTTCTGGCTCCAACTTCCAAATTTCATATGTACACTCACTTCCCCATCTTCTTATTAGAATTATTCAGCATTACTGGGAGAAGGATTGCATCTTTCCATCTATTAATCTATCTAGTATCTCACCTGCTATCTGGCTGTCTAGGTGGCTGTGTGTTTTATGTAACACAGACCAAACTGATGAAAGAGGCAAATCTATTATTATCAAACTAAACATCATGTACTGTATATAATTAATAGTATTCTGAAAGTTATTCCCATTGTTTGAGTTTTTGCTGTGTCTTTACTGCTATTAGTATCCCCAAAGGAGAAGTTTTAAAAAACTGTCCTGTTTCTATCAATTTACAGACTACTGACAATACAATGCCTCCCAATTTGATGACATTCATAAGGTCACTATTCACTATTCTTCACTTAAGAAAAGTACGTTGAGCAATATGCCACAGTACATGATTTTTTCATAAATCTTCTGTCTTAATCAAAGTGAGGCGGCATCCATTAATAATGCAGTGTGGTTGGCCTGATGACAGAGCACAATGCACCTAATGGAACAATTTATTTCCATAATGCTGCATTGTCAGGGCAAACGCACAGTCAAAGGGAGGAGGGAAGCAAGAGAGAGCACAGGGAGAAAACAAGGTGACATTATAGACACATTCTGTGTGTTTCAGTGGATTAACAGTACATCCATATTGGTTTTTAATTGGGCTTGCAAAAAGGAAAAAAAAAAAACTACTTTTTGTAAAACTTTTCTATGTCTCATACTTGCACATGAAANCAAAAAGGAAAAAAAAAAAACTACTTTTTGTAAAACTTTTCTATATCTCATACTTGCACATGAAAGGTAACTATTATATCTGTATCCATTTTTCTACCTTAACTTCTTCTTCTTCTTCTTTTCCTTTCGGCTTTCCCTTCAGGGGTCACCACAGCGAATCATCT